>JAKGUB010000336.1:1262500-1330000 GCA_026261675.1 Hippocampus mohnikei
GTGCGTGCGTGCGTGTGTGTGTGCGTGTGTGATAGAGGGTGGTGCCTTTCTCACCTTGGTGGTAGAAGCTCATATAGAGCTTCATGGTTATAGACTTAAGTGTTCTGTGGTGTTTTCCAGAGGAGTGTACATATAATGGATGGATTCAATACTTGGCAAAGTTCTTTCCGCCAAAAAATGCGGTGGAACCTCAAAAGTTGGGCTTCTCCGACAATGGAAGACCATATTTTAATCATGGGACAAAATGTCACCATCGTAAAACCTTGATGAAATAAACCGACAATTTTATTAGGTCAACTTTTTTTCTAAGACAAAAAAAAAGTGTAAAAATGTTCAAATGTAGCATTCTTTAAACACTTAGGTTTAATCACATTTCAATATTTTAGATATTTAGATTGAGTTAGGCCTGCTGTTTATTTTCTATTTTTATTGTATTTGGTTATTATTATCTTTGATGGCAATGACAACAGCATTGAAACATTTCGTGTTTATCTTAACCGTCTTTTATTTCACATTTGATTTACATGATGGAAGCGTTATAAATCTGTGGTGGTGGTGGTATTGGGTTTACCCCCGCACGTCTCTGTCGTGAGTGTTGATCCAATATTAATTGTGGCCTTTTACTTGTCTTTGTTTTAGATGCAGAGAAGGGTGGCAGGGCGTCTTTTGTGATGTGTGTAAACTGCACCCATCATGTAAACATGGTACCTGCACTGAGCCGTGGGAGTGCGCCTGTAAGGAAGGCTGGGGGGGTATCCTTTGCGACCAAGGTGGGTAAACTTTTCCTTTATGGAAGCAAAATTATTTACAGGACAAGCAGGCTGAAAATCGAGAGTATAACGGTGCCCTCTCTTCTCCAGACCTGAACTACTGCACCCACCACAAGCCGTGTGCCAATGGGGCCACATGCATGAACACGGGCCAGGGAAGCTACACCTGCGCCTGCCTACCGGGCTTCACTGGAGTCAACTGCGACTCGGAGGTCAGGGAGTGTGACAGACGGCCCTGTCGCAACGGAGGCAACTGCTTAGTGAGTGCGGAAGTCCCTCACTCTCCTTTCCCACAACACAGACTTTCCTGTTTTTGTTGTTGCCTTTGCCTATCTGCGAGTCCAGGAGGATGCCATTGATTGTCAAGTCCTGGTTGACCCAGTTCCCAGTTTACAGTGTACTGTAAATAGGATGAAAACTAAAGGATAGATGGGGGGGCTCGTTTGAGGGGGGGGGGGGCATTTGCAAACAGGATATGAAAAGAAAACATCTGACGCTGAGCTTTTCGATATCTTTCTTTGCTTTCAGGAGACAGAGACTGGATACAGGTGTGAATGTCCACTAGGCTTTACCGGGCCGCGCTGTGAACAACGTACGCTGACGTGCAAGGACATGCCCTGCTTGCTTGGCGGCAAGTGTAAAGAGACAGAGAACGGTCAGAGTTACATCTGCGAGTGTCCAGCAGGCTACACTGGACTTAACTGTGAGAAGAAAGTGGATAAATGCACCTCCCTGCGATGCACCAATGGTAAGGCACCACCACGTTATTCAGTTGCGGGATCAACATTTTTCTAGTTCGCTAATTTGTATTAGCGGCATTGACACTGATGGGCAGGACTTCCTGCCATGAGTCTGACTTCGAAAGTAGAACAAATAGGCGGTATGATGCTTGTGTAAAAGCCAATGCCTTAAAGGCGGGACAGGGGTGTGAAGTGTGACACTTGACACTCACTTCTTCAGCTCTGTTGTGTTGAAAGCGATCCGCTGTCTGACACGCCAGATGCTGATCGAATTACTGGTTACTGTACATGCATGTACCACATACATGTACTCAGTGAAATTACAATTTTTCTGAAAATAAATAGAAACCGAGTTTTTGCACTTCCAATGGTAATTTTTATGCAGGAGCATCCCTTGCACTTGAAATAAAATCACAGTATCCGGTTATTTTGCTGTTTGCTTCAAATCCTTTGTTGTTGAACATGGGTCTTTTATCTAGAGTGATGAAATAATTAGATGCATCAACGTGCCGAGTTGAAAGGAATTTCATCAGACTGTGGGTGACATGGCATGACTCCTTCTTGTGACTGGCTCTAACATCGATGGATGTTCTCTGTCCATTAGGTGGCCATTGCGTGATGAACGGCAACCTGCGTGCATGCAGCTGCCGCGCAGGCTTCACTGGCCTCCGTTGCGAGATCAACGTCAACGAGTGCGTCCCCAATCCCTGCGCGAATGGCTCAACCTGCCAAGACCGCATCAACGACTACACCTGCTTGTGCCCGCCCGGCTACACCGGACGCCACTGCGATAGGCCCACTGACCGCTGCGCCTCTTGGATCTGTCTCAATGGCGGCACCTGCACCGTCGGCACCAAAGGCCAGCCTTCCTGCCTCTGCCCCACCCATTACAGCGGCCCTCGGTGCGGGTCTCCGCACGTGCCTTCATCCAACAGCCCTAACACTGGCTGGGAGTCCGGCGACAAGCTCAACTGGGTGGCTGTCAGCTCGGGCGTCGGACTGGTGGTAGCTCTGGTGCTCTCCTGCATGGTTATCGTGGTCATGAAACAGGTGAAGAAGCAGAGAAGCAAACAGCAGGCTTCTGAGACCATGAACAACCTTTCCAAGGCGGATTTCCAGAAAGACAACCTTATATCCACGCTGGAGCTCAAGAATATCAACAAGAAGATGGACTTAGAGGTGGATTGCTCTAGCGAGAAGTTCAACCACAAACACATCAACCACTTCCACACGGACTATAAAACCTCCACGGGGTACAAAGATGAACAATGCCTCCTAGAGAAAGATGAAAACTGTGAAAAGATGATAGAACATAAAAAGCATCTGAGTAGAATGTACAGGTAGGTGCTTCTATACCACAAATGTGATTACAACCATATTTTGACTTAGATATGGATTTTCTGCCGCTGTTGCCAAATCCGATATTTGGCAGACTAAAACTGCGATAATGAATTGATTAGCTGATTATAATTTTTTTTAAGATATAATGAATAAAATAACCTTTATTTCTTGAAGCTTGTAACAATAAAGATATGAATTACTGGTAAAACATTTAACTAGTTTACAAGCATTTGTCCTGTAAAAATCAGGTGTAGTTAAGTCCAACAGGACCAATAAGCCACCATGATCTGTCTTTGCAGTGAAAGGCCAGAATGCAGAATATCAACAATATGTTCCTCCAGAGAGTCCATGTACCAGTCGGTCTTTGTGATAGCAGAAGAAAAACAGGAATGCATCATTGCAACTGAGGTACGTTTTCCATGCTTGCTTTTCCTTGGGTCACATGGAAGGCCCCAATTCCTTCCATTTAATTTTTGCAGAGATTACAACCCACCAAATTTCCCAGAATGCCCACAAAGTGGAAATCTGTTGCTTAAGATTGCAAGTCAGTGTTTACTAAATTAATAGCTCTAATATACAGTAAGTAGATAAATTAACTTTCTTTTATATTACTTCATGGTTCATTTGCCTTTATTTTAGCATAGCCTAACTATAAAAAATGCATTTACTTATAATGCATATGATAGTGTTGTTGTACAGATTCATTTATTCCTTCTGATTATTAAAAATAATAATTCATTGGGAGAAGGCAAGTCACCTTTATTTGCTGTACACAGCACAAATCATAAACAAGACAACTCAATGTGTTTCACACAACCAAAAGTCCAACATATAAAAGCATTTACAAACAACTGAAGACCTTTGCAAAGCGTAGAGAACAAAAGTAGTGTTATCCATCCATCCATTTTCTAAACCACTTCTCCTCACATGGGTCGCGGGGTGTGCTAGTGCCTATCCCAGCTGTCTTTGGGCAGTAGGCAAGGGACACCCTGAACCGGTTGCCAGCCAATCGCAGGGCACACATAGACAAACAACCATCCGCTCTCCCAATCACACATTGGGACAATTTAGATTGTTCAATCAGCCTGCCAGGGCGGCCCGGTAGTCCAGTGGTTAGCACGTCGACTTCACAGTGCAGAGGTGCCGGGTTCAATTCCAGCTCCGGCCTCCCTGTGTGGAGTTTGCATGTTCTCCCCGGGCTTGCGTGGGTTTTCTCCGGGCACTCTGGTTTCCTCCCACATTCCAAAAACATGCATGGCAGGCTGATTGAACACTCTAAATTGTCCCTAGGTGTGAATGTGAGCGTGGTTGGTTGTTCGTCTCTGTGTGCCCTGTGATTGGCTGGCAACCGATTCAGGGTGTCCCCCGCCTACTGCCCGAAGACAGCTGGGATAGGCTCCAGCACCCCCCGCGACCCTAATGAGGATCAAGCGGTTCGGAAAATGGATGGATGGATGAATCAGCCTGCCATGCATGTTTTGGGAATGTGGGAGGAAACCGGAGTACCCGGAGAAAGCCCACGCAGGCACAGGGAGAACATGCAAACTCCTCACAGGAAGACCGGAGCCTGCAGATGAATGTCCATTGACGACATTGAAGCACATTTACAATCAAAAGATTCAAAGACATTTAAAAGCAAATGAAATAAGTTAAAAATAGCTTTCTGAACTTAACAAAAGATTGTTGGAGTGAAATTGATTTTAAAAATGCCAAAAGGACCTTACTTGTGGAAAAAAGCATCATCTTAACCTGGATTTAAAAGCTCCTGCCAAAGTGTGGAACGAGCGCGTCCGTACACTTTAAGATGCCTTCACTCCCATTGTCAGTTTATTCTATTTGAATGCAGCATTACAGCTAAATGCCACTTCACCATGTTTGCTTTGAAACCCTCTACTAATCGACTCAAGTCTGCAGACCTCGGAGCCCTGCTGGGTTTGTATTGAATGAACATTTCCTTCATGTAATCACAACCCAGACCATTCAGCGAGTTATTGATCATTAGCAAAATTTTAAAATCAGCTCTAGAGCTTTCTCATTTTCAAATGGATCTTGAAACGACAGCCGTCTATCAAATCGTAATCGCAATATTGAGGAAAACAAATACAGTAATCACATTTAGATTATTTTTCAAAATTGTTCAGCCCTATTTCGGAATATTTGGCAATGATGTCTATGTTTTCAGGGACACCGACCCTGTATATTTAGTCTTTCAATCAATTTTTCAGTGTCTTTCCTAGTTTTGCCGTTTAGCTCACTGATGTTGTTTCTTTCTCTTGTGTTTTTAGGTGTGATAAATGACAGACAAGACCACCATTTCTTGTGGACTGTTTACAAGCATGGGGAGGGACTGGGATATATTTAAATGCAAAGTTGCTGCTCTTGAAAACTTGATAACTGGACGGAGCCCAAGCGCTCAACGAATGCAATAGCACTAAAGCTACTCAACTATGGAAGAATGTAAAGACTTTGGAACTGAACGTTGTTCATCCGGATGTTTGCGATTTTATTTCCGACATCTGTGTTCATCTGAAGATATGAGGCCTTGAGGCTCATACCGTATTTGCATGTTAACGAGGGCAAGAGGACTTTGTTGATGCGATCCTCTCCGGCTTATTGCAGCAATCAACACATGAAAGAATGTGCAACAAGCATGGAGGAGTAGTTGGCTTTTTGCCATTTCCTTTATGACCCCTGACAAAAACAAAAACCTGCTCGTCTACAAGGCGACTGAAAACGGTTCATTTTTGGTGGTCAGGTTTGAAAAAAAAAAAAAAAATCACAGAATGTCCAGAATGCAGCCTCAAACGCAAAGCCTTATATATTTCAGCAAAACATTTTGCCCCCAGTCTTATCTTATCTTGATTCCTTTGCACAGAAGGGCAGAAAAAGATGCAAAGCGATGCAACACAAGAATTACATGCAGGGAAACTCATGATAAGGCCTTGATAAGTTTTGAAATCTTATGCAAAAAAAAATCACACTGAAGACGAAGAAATACGTGACTATTGTACCAAGGACGCCTTCAATGGAAATGACTGAACCAATAATGTTATGTTATTTTAGTATTTGATTAGTTATTTAAGAAAATGACGCACTGATCTTTTCTTCCTTGTTTTTATAAGATTATTTTGTATATAGTGTATATTTTTATGTTAAGATTAAAAATATGTTTGTCAGGTGATACACCAATAGTGTGAATTTTTATTTTGAAAGTGATTTTGGTGTTTAATTATTATTATTATTATTTGGTTGTTATTATATAAATATATAAGGGCAGAAACCTTAATACATATCTGGTACACTGTTTATTTGTCAGTCTTCAATGGTGGAGTGAACAAAGTGGTCAAATAGAGAAGTGTGATTTCAAGTCAACTAGAGTCTATTTGGTAGCATTTTATGGGTTCAATGTCTTTGTTTTTAATGGCATCATTATGAGTGTGATGTGAAATCTGTGTGCTAGCAATCATCATTCGGTATACTCCTCTGTAATTGGCAGCAATGTAAAGATCTACTCAATCAAATATGAAAATATAGAAAGAGATATATGCATTTGAAAAAAATCTGTATGCAGAAATAAATGATCATTGTGGTCATGTTTGTGTCTATTTGCAATTCACTCGAATAAATAATGAGAGATGCCGAAGTTGAGACCGCCTCGGTTTCGTGAGTAGTACATTTTCCGTGTCGCTCATCTTTACAAACAGTGCAGTCACGAAAGAGCCGCATAAAGTCAAAGTAGCAGTTTCCCACCTTTAGAGTGAGTAGAGTTGTAGTTTTTCTTGTGTGGAAGGGAAATCTACAAGAAACTCACTTGTTCTGCCTGTTGTGTTGAAAACCATTGTCACAGACCAGCAAGCATTACATACTTCGCATCAGCCGTCCATGCACATTAGTTTTTCTCAGTTGTCACAGTACATTTCTCAGATCAGAATTGAATTTCTCAGAAGTATCTGTTTAACTATCATATAATTGTCATATCTGCACATACCAAAAAAGTTTCTCATTTCGTTCACATCCATGCAAATGATTATAAACAATTCTCTGCTGTTTCCGAAATGTTTACTACTTATGTCACATTGATCAAAATACAGGTATATGACATTAGGCCTCTGATGAGTTGTGTCACGCCTACAACAAGCTAATGCGTCAAGCATATTTCTATGTATTTCTATATATTTCCATGACACTTTTATCACACTTGACTTTTTCTAACAAAGGCAAACAAGCATTAGATCAGGAGTCTCAAACTCACGGCCCTGGTGCATTTAAAAACGAATGACCTGAATGTCCATCCATCCATTTTCCGAACCGCTTGATCCTCACTAGGGTCGCGGGGGGTGCTGGAGCCTATCCCAGCTGTCTTCGGGCAGTAGGCGGGGGACACCCTGAATCGGTTGCCAGCCAATCGCAGGGCACACAGAGACGAACAACCAACCACGCTCACATTCACACCTAGGGACAATTTAGAGTGTTCAATCGGCCAGCCATGCATGTTTTTTTTTTTGGAATGTGGGAGGAAACCGGAGTGCCCGGAGAAAACCCACGCAGGCCCGGGGAGAACATGCAAACTCCACACAGGGAGGCCGGAGCTGGAATTGAACCCGGCACCTCTGCACTGTGAAGTCGACGTGCTAACCACTGGACTACCGGGCCGCCTGACCTGAATGTGGAGGAAAAAAACCTTGCTGAGTTCACGCGTAATGCCAGTAGCCACCACCTGAGGGCCCTAATTTTGACATGAGTTGGGGGGTGGGGGGAGGGGGATCTTGACATCACTGACAGGCAGAAGATATTTCAGGTGGAGCAGTGGCTCATAAATCATTGCTTTGCAGCTGAACTGACCACACGGGTCTTTATTTATACAACGCTTTCCACAAGAGCTGCAGCTGTAACAAATCAGTTTCCAGAACATTTAACATAAAACAACAAAACTAATACAACAGAACACAAAACATAAAACGTGGATAATAATACAATCGTAACAACTATTCCTACATACGCCTTGATGTTTGAAGCAGTTACAAATGAGGACGAGTGAATCAAAGTTTAATTGCCCAAGTGGATCAGTGTGACACCACACGCATCAGCTCTGTTGATCCTTCTGCTGCGGAAGTCCCTCGCTGTTCATGTGTAGGCATCATTGCTGGTGACTACACTCGGTTCGAAGCACAAGACAGGAGACGATTCTTATTTTTCTTTGTGTGGTCGCTATCACTGAGTCGCTAAACACCTGGCGTGCCACAGTGCACCTTCACTGCCAGAAGCGAACTGCAGGGAAGCTCCACCCCCTTTATTTACATACACCCCAGAACATGGTATCCCTCCACACAAAATAGTACCAACACTAAACTCTAATGCTAGTGGCGTACATCGTCACCCAACACCCCCACTCGATGGCGCCACATACACTAACATTGCATTAGTTACCTATACACCTGTTTTAATGCTGTCAAGTGCTTTTCCCTTGGATCAGACATATACTGAGATAGTCTACTCACAATCCAGTTAATATCAGGTCTAGTGCAGGTCATGATGTATATGAGGCTGCCCAGCATTGCTCTATATTTCCTCTGATCAGTTTTGTCCCCTTCTGGAGCCAGGTCACATTTGATTTCACTTGAGTGGCTCTTGCTTTGCATTCAGACATGCCAAACCTTTCCAATATTTTCTCAATATATCTGGATTGGTTCAATGTGATTGAGCCCACATTTTGCTTGAAATCAATCCCAATGAAATGAGTGAGGCATCCGAGATCTTTCATCCTAAACTTACTCTTGAGTTTCTCTTTGATCTTGCATAAACACCTCTCATTGCTGGCAGCCACAATGATATCATCGACCCACACTAACAAAATTTCTTTTCTTTGTCAGACATTTTGGTGTAAATACAGTGGTCTGCTTGACTCTGTACAAACTCGTTCAAGTAAAAACTCATGAAGCATCATGTTCCAATTTCTCCCAGACTGTTTGAGGCCATATATGGATTTGTTTAACTTACACACAAGTTGTACACCATCCCTTTGTTTCACACAAAACCTTCAGGTTGATCCATGTATAGTTCGCAGTCAATAGGTGCATGTAAGTATGCTGCCTTCACGTCCATTTGGTTTAACAGCAACTCATACTGTGCAGCAAGCTGCATCAGTAGTCGCAGTGATGTCAGATTAGCGGTCGTGAAAATGTCTCAGAATAGTCAAGTCCTTCTCTCTGACTGTACCCTTTGGCTACATATCTTGCTTTATATGTTTCATTGCCTTTGTCATCCTCCTTTAAAGCATACACCCACCTTCCCCCACTGTCTGTCTACCCTCCGTAATGGCACAAGGGTGAAAGTGTCATTCTCTTTAAAAGAAGTCATCTCATCTATCATCGCTTTCTCCACTTTTCTGACTTTGGCGATGCCATTGCCTCGTAGAATGTTTGTGGCAATCCCACTGTTGCTCTATAGCAGTAATCAATTGTGATCTCATTGCCTTTTATCACACATTCATAATCCTCTAAATATTTTGGTGTCTTCCTTTCTCTACCAGAAGTACGAGGAGTCTCATTACCATTGGTTGAGTCCGTGTCGCAGTCAGGTTTAAGCTCTGGTTCAGTGTCAGAATCTTTTCCTACATATTCCGTCTGTAACTGACTTGCTTTAGGCATAGTTACCCACTCTACATAGTGGTCCTCCAGTTGGGTCTTCTCGGTCTGCGCCTCACTCTCAGTCACGGTCTTTGTGATGAAGTGGACCAGTCTGTGTTTCTGAACCTTGTTTGTCTCTGGAAAATAAATCAAATAAGCAGGTGAATGACGGTCAAAACCAACAAAGATCCCCTTTTGCCCTTTGATCTAGTTTTCTCCTGTTTTGCTCATACACCATGCATTCTGAACCAAACTTTTTCATTTTTGACAAATCTGGTCTTTTTCCTGTGAAAAGGAAATAAGGAGTCTCCCTGTTCTTTCGCAGTAACATCTGTTCCGTATAACTGCTGCTGTTCTGGCTGCATATGGCCATAGCTCTTTGGGTAAGCCTGATTCTATCAGCATACACCTGACCATCTCAAACAATGTGCGCCAGTTCCTCTCTGCTGTCCCATTTTGATGTGGGGAGTAGGGCGCTGATCTCTCATGTTTTATCATATTATCTCGAAGTAGAGATTGATACTCTTTGAAACAAACTCTGTCCCATTATCCGATCTCATTCGCTTCACTTTACCATATGGTGCTGTGTCTGCCAAGAACTGCTTTGTAGCCTCGACTGCCATGTTTTTGTTCCTGAGAAAGTATACAAAAACAGCTCCAGAAAAGTCATCAGTAAAAGTGATGGCATATTTGTACCCGTCGAATGACTCTGGGTCAATAGGCCCACCTAGATCTGTATGTACCAGCCCTAATGGCTCTTTAGCTCTCACATCACTTTTCCTGTTTCTATTCTGGGTGAATTTCCCTTGAATACAGGTTTCACACTGGTTAGGTCTAGTTTTGTTACTAATTTTCATACCTTCTACCACAGCTTCAAGTTTAGCAATATCACCATAGTTACAATGGCCCATTATCTCATGCCATGTTTTCATGTCTAAAGATGCATTGCAGGAGTCCTCACTGCATTCAGAATTTTCTGTGACAATGTCAAGATAGTACATACGGTCCTTTACAATCATCTTGCATATTGTCCCATCTGAAAGAATCATTTTGTTGTCATTCTTCGCAGTTGAACTTTGCTCCTTTCGGTTGCTGCATCCACAGAAAGGATATTCTGCGGGTATTCTGGGATGAGGAGAGCATTTGTGAGCTTGACACTCACTACTCGTCCACTGCTGTCGGCCAGCTTGATTTGCGCGCCCCCTCTTCTCGACACTTCCGTGATCCGTCTTCCATCAGCCAGCTGCATGATGTGATCTTTAGGCCGAAACTTTCATCAAATCGGATGAATGCGGTCTTGTCGGTGATTATGTGGGCAGAAGCACCGCTGTCCACGAGTAGTCCATATTGCTGCGCTCCCTTGGGTCGCCATTCACTCACCCGAGCAATAATGTTTCTTCTTCTTCCTCGAAGATTTGGCTTGGTCTCTGCCACGGAAAACTTTTTCCGAATCGTCCATAACTGTAGCCACTTTATTGTTCTTATCAGCTTTTGTCGTTCGCTTGTGTGGTTTCTTATCCTTACTCGTGCAGTCTCTTGCTTTATGCCCCACTTTCTCACAAATAAAGCATTCTCCATTGAAGACGTATTTCTTGTCTTTTCTTTGGCTTCGACTTGAATGACTTGGCGGTCATTACTTCATCTGGTCTGGGCCTGCTTCGGTAGCGGAGGGTGCATTCAAAACTTCTCAGCCTAGTCTTGAATTCAGCAAAGGTTAACACTTCCCTCGCTTGAGTCACATGCACAGAAAATGGGTTGTACTCATCAGTGAGTCCTTTCAACACCATAGCCACCAATAGTGCATCGCTTAGGTTCTCTTTAGCTCTTTGTAGCGCGGCCACTAGCTTCTCGACACGTGCTAGATAGCCCGCTAGCTCTCGCCGTTATCCATTAGCATATTGGTTAGCTCTGTGTACAGCCCGACAATTCGCGGCTTTTCTTCGGACTCAAAATGGCGTCTCAATATTTCCAGACTTTTCTTACCATCTTCTGGTGCTTCATACAGGATGAGTGTCAGTGTTTTATCATCCAAGCAGCCGCACAGTTCAGCATATGCCAGTTCGTTTTTCCACACGGTTTCTGTTGCGCCTGTTCGCTGATCCCGTAGCTACATCACACCCGAGGATAGCATCTTTTAGCCCGATGGTTTTCAAGTATGCTAGGAACCTCGCCTCCCAGATGTGATAGCGGGCCTCATCTCCGCCAAATCGCGCGGTAATCCTCTCCCATGGAGCGCCGCTGTGCCTGGAACCCACCTGGGCCCATAACCTGTTGATCCTTCTGCTGCGGAAGTCCTCGCTGTTCATGTGTAGGCATCATTGCTGGTGACTACACTCGGTTCAAGCACAAGACAGGAGACGATTCTTATTTTTCTTTGTGTGGTCGCTATCACTGAGTCGCTAAACACCTGGCGTGCCACAGTGCACCTTCACTGCCAGAAGCGAACTGCAGGGAAGCTCCACCCCTTTATTTACATACACCCCAGAACATGGTATCCCTCCACACAGCTCCAAGCTAAATGTGAAAGTAAAGACGAATATAGAGATTGGTTCAATTCTTCTGTCCCATTTAGATTATGGAGTTTAAGATAGCATAGTCACTGTATAAGTAGACCATTTTTAAAATATTGTATTTTTCATTCTTGGTAACACAAATCTAGGAGTATCCATACAATGACAATAAATACTTCATGACCTGTCCGAAAATTCGCGAAATAAGACACAAAGTCATAACGAAACAAAGACTTGTGCTTTTCCTTTCGGTTAGTGTATAAAAGTAAGAGTTTTGTTTTGAGTGAGCATTGAAGAGAAAAAGCATCAGCACTTCCATGTGGTTGTGACTGTCCCAAACCCCGCCTCCGTTGCACTCCCATTGGTCGAGGTCGCCTTGCGGTGACGTCACATGAACAACAAATACACGTGTTCGCCTAAACGACGGACGCGCTCGTTCCACACCTTGGTAGGAGATTTCTGAAGATCTTCGAAGTGCTTCTGACTTGTCCGTACGCTTGCAGAATGAGACTTTAGTGAGAAACTTTTCATTTTTAAAATACTTCGAGCGTTCAAAAAAAACAACGTTTTGTTGGTTGGGAAAAGTTCAGCATCTCGCTGCTATGAAACCTCAAGAGATATTGCAATGCAAAGGAAGCCTGTGGGTTTTTGGTTATGGATCCTTAGTTTGGAAGCCTGATTTTGTCTACCAGAGAAAAATAATAGGCTACATCAAGGGCTACAAACGGCGTTTCTGGCAAGGAGATGACTTTTATCGAGGAGACAAGGAGAATGTGAGATTTCCATACCATTTTAGTAAATTATATATTTTTTACTAAAATTGTTGCTACATAATGTGTGCTGACAACAACTTTGCTCTATATTTCCACAGCCTGGAAGAGTGGCAACACTAGTGGAAGATCAGGAGGTAAGTGTCTTCATACATTCAGACGCACAGATATCTAACTACAACAGTAAATATATATATACTATAAATAGCATGCAGTACAACATGCCACTTTCTCATTTTACTTTAGACACATGTCAGCCACCCCGATGATCCCACTGGTGTGCTGTACAACAAAGTGGAAAACTGTAAATTATTGCTCAATTATAGTTTCATACTAAACTATGATATTTGAGCTGTGCGTGTCATGACTTTATTTGACATGTACACCATAGCACTAGGATGTAGAATATGTGAAATAAGGTCTGTTATTAAATGCCAAGTGAAAGTACATGTCTGAACGTGAGACTGGAGTTGCGAGGATTTCATCTAGAAAGTATGCTACAGAACACCAACAAAAAAAAATTCCCTCAGCGTTATGACCACGTATTTTACATTTAAAAAGTTACAATGCCAAGTTGCGACTGACACTGTCGGAGAGGTATTAATTTATCAATATGTTTTTATTGTGGTTGAGATTTGCAATGTTGCCATCGTATTGAGAGCCATTTCTAATATTTTGGTAACCTCGTTTAAATAAAGGGCTAAATACTCCACTTAAAAAAACACAAATTAAACAAATTATGTAGGTCAACTCACAGTGCACAGGGTTTGATTCCAGTCCTCGGCCTTCCTTTGTGACGATTGCATTCTTCCCGTACTTGTGTGGGTTGTCTCCGAAACCGGGTACTCCAGTTTCCTCCCGCATTCCAAAAACATATATGGTAGGCGGATAAAACACTCTATGTTGTCCGTAGGTGTGATTGACAGTGCCAAGGGTTGTTTGTCTGTGTGTGCCCCACGATTTGCTGGAAACCAGTTCAGGGTGTACCCCACTTGTTGCCACAAAGACATCTGGCATAGGCTCCAGCATGCTCATGACCATCGTGAGGATAAGCAGATCAGATATACAATCGGTCGGATTTAGTAAGATTTCAATCAGATGATGCAATCAATTTATTGATGTCATTTTTATGGGAAAATGATGAAAAATATAAACATTTATGAAAATCATAAATGTTCTAACATAGTCTGATAAAACCACATCCCATTGGGTATGATTTTCATGCATTAAATTATGGAAAGCTATTTTCTTGCATAACAGAAAAAGTCTTTTGCATTTTCTATTTATTGCAACTTTTTCATATTTGGGCGTGACAATTAAGATTTCACTGTTCAACCATCCCATATTGGGTATGGAACGCATACATTTGAAAATTAAAGTAAGAAAAACAATAGTAACGCCTGTATTCCACAGCTGGTCGACGGCTTCAAAGCAAAAATCTTGTGACTTTACAAGCCTCAGGGACCGTTTATTTGTTTTTAATCACTGAGCTCAACAATCACATAAGGGGACTGGCAATATTCTCCAGTTAATAAGTTCCTGACCATTTCTCTCCCTGACAGGCTCGTACATGGGGCGTGGCTTATGAAGTGGCCGATGCACAGATAACGGAGGCCTTTCAGTACCTCAACATAAGAGAAGGAGTGATAGGAGGATACGTCACAAAGATGGTGGAGTTCATTCCTCGGGAGAAAGACGAGGACATCGTCCATGCCCTTGTCTACATCGCCACCTCCGAAAACCGCGCCTACCTGGGCCCCGCTTCCACCCAGGAGATGGCCAACCAGATCGCCGTTTGCAGGGGAAAGACGGGCCACAACACTGAATATCTGCTCCGGCTTGCCGACTTCATGCGACTCTGCTGCCCGGAGGTAGAAGACGAGCACCTCTTCTCCATTGAGGCCGCCGTTTTGAACATTTACAGAGACTGCAAAACACAAAACCCCCTCCTTGTTTGATCTGTCTAAAAGACACGAAGCACTTTATATTGAGATGCAGTTTAAATGTCACATGTATTGAATGTAGCAGGTTGTATTCCCTGAAATATAAGCACTTCATTTTTCTATTCTATTCATGTTTACTGCGTGTGATGCTTTTTTTAACATTACTAAATGCTTTTAGATTCCCTATTCAGTGTATACTGTACATTTATCAATGTTATTTTAATAATAAACATGCCTTCATGAAACAGTGCTGCAAGTCCTGCCTGGAATTCCCTATATGTTTCTGTCGAGCTCATGCTTACGAATCACGTGACTCAGGAATGTTCAGCTGCAGCCTTCTAGGAAATGCTGACTTCATCTGAAATGCTCAGGAGTACTGCAAAAGCAATCACGACTTGAAGGGAGACTGTGCAGTGAGGATTTCTAACCACCTATTCTCCTATATGTAGCTGGGGCAAGGATTAAACAAATATTGTAATTCATGGTGCAAGAAAAATAAACACATTCAATGTTTATCTAAACTAGCCTATAATTCATTATTATCATTCATTAATTCTACACCGCTTGGAATGTACTGACATCATAGCTGCTCTGTGTCATTCAGTGCGTATTGTGCTCATGATGGGATTTGAATGGAGTATAAGAGATACTTGTGTGTGTGTGTGTGTGTGTGTATAGTGTAGTGTAGTGTATGTGTAATCAAATCAAATAAATCCAGAATTATTTTTGACAATCAATTAATCATTTAAAAAAATATATATAATTTCCAAATCCTTCTCGTATGTTACAACAGACCAAACTAGTAAGTGAACCATAATAAATATCAATTTGTTCACTTTCTGCATTGTAAATTTGAAATAATATCCTATTTTTTAATTTGGGCATGTAAATTAAAACAATTTCTTCGTTTCGTGTGCATGTGTGTGTGTGTGTTAGTGTAAAGGTATAAATTAAGTTCATTTTCCCTTTAGGTGAGCTGTCCTAAAAAAAGTTTGCAGATTTCTGCTTGTACATTTTGAAGGAAGCAAGAAGAGGAGTTAGGAGCACAGCTAGTGTTACTCCCCCTGCACGGACTTTAATCTCCAGGCCATAACTTGACATGTACACGTGTTGGACTAAAAAAAAAAAGGGGGGGGGGGGTTGCACCCATAGATAAACAAGGCTGCTGCATACAGTAGGAACAAAATTTCTGTGACACGTCGCAATGTTTTCTATGGAGTGCAAGTACAAGTAGGCTAGGCTAAAGGTCAGTTCTGAAACCAAAGAAACCAATGTGCATACTTCATGCACTGTTGAGAACGTATGGAGAAAACATTTCTTAGTCTCTGCAAATCATTTTAATCAAACAAAAAGAATCTCAGTGTCTTCACAACCAGCATTGGAACAAAGACGACAGAACAAAAATGTCAGATGACTCAGAGAATGACCCATACGGCATTCAAAATTATTTTCTTGTTTCTGCTGTTATCATAAAATGTAATTGTACAAGAACAGCAAAACACTCTTGTGGACCATTTGTTGCATTAACTTTTCAGGTAATTACCGTTCTTCTCAGATCAGAATTAAAATTCTCAAGAAGACTTGTTTAATTTTCACATCAGTGTGTCACTTACGCACATTAAAAAGGCTCTCATTTCTGCAAATGTTTACGCACAGTTCTCAGACGTTTCCTACTTCATCAATTGTTGAATTATTCATTCATTCATTCATTCATTTTCTGATCAGCTTCACACCTAGGGACTCAGACTCACACCTAGGGACAATTTTGAGTGTTTAGTCAGCCTGCCAGGCATGTTTTTGGAGAGCATGCAAACGAGAGAGAGAGAGAGAGTGTTATTGAGAGAGAGAGAGAGATATTGAGAGAGAGAGAGAGATATTGAGAGAGAGAGAGAGAGATTGAGAGAGAGAGATAGAGATAGAGAGATAGAGAGATAGATAGAGATAGATAGAGATAGATAGAGATAGATAGAGATAGATAGATAGAGATAGATAGAGATAGATAGAGATAGATATAGATAGAGATAGATAGAGATAGATAGAGAGATAGATAGAGATAGATAGAGATAGATAGATAGAGATATATAGAGATAGATAGATAGAGATAGATAGATAGATAGATAGATAGATAGATAGATAGACAGATGTGTATATAATACCAGTCATGGGTGTGGCCGTCATGCCTAGACAAATTGTCATCGACGGGCCGTCATGCGCCGAAACATAGTCGACGACGGGGTGTGGCAGTCACCAAAAACATGCATGGTAGGTTAATTGAATGCTCAAAATAATAGATGATTGTTCATCTATGTGTGCCCTGCAATTGGCTGGCAGCCAGCTCCAGGTGTACCCCGCCTACCACCCTAAGGCGGCTGGGATAGGTTCCAGTGTTCCAGTGACATGTATGTAGGCACAGTATATGACACACATATATATGACATACATGCATACATACACGCACACACGCACACACGCACACACACACGCACACACACACACACACACACATTCACACATACATACAGTATATATATATACACACATATACCTATATAGCGGCCCGGTAGTCTAGTGGTTAGCATGTCGGCTTCACAGTGCAGAGGTACCGGGTTCAATTCCAGCTCCGGCCTCCCTGTGTGGAGTTTGCATGTTCTCCCCGGGCCTGCGTGGGTTTTCTCCGGGTAATCCGTTTTCCTCCCACATTCCAGAAACATGCATGGCAGGCTGATTGAGCACTCTAAATTGTCCCTAGGTATGAGTGTGGGTGTGGATGGTTGTTCGTCTCTGTGTGCCCTGCGATTGGCTGGCAACCAGTTCGGGGTGTCCCCTGCCTACTGCCCGAAGACAGCTGGGATGGGCTCCAGCATCCCCCGCGACCCTAGTGAGGATAAAGCGGTTCGGGAAATGAATGAATGAATGAATATATATATATATATATATATAGATGTTAACTGAATTTTAAAAGAGTTCGAAAAGGATCTAAGAGATCAAAGAAGAGTATCTAACAGATTAAAGACAATTACACTATAATAGACAACAGCAGTGGCTTGTCGATACGTTCCGCTGTATGGGATGCATACAAAGCACGTGGAAAAACACAAATGATCTCCCCTGCTGTACAGCTGTTCACACGACTCACTAGTGGTAGATTTCAACCTCCAAACCACGATATTGTGCTCTGAATATCGCCAGGGTTACAACGACGATCACGGGTGTATCAAGTTGGGACAAGCAGTAGGCACAGTTCAGCGACTACTCTCCTTCACGTGCATGTCACTCTCACTGCACTTCCTGGTCTGATAGTCACGCACTCTATATGTTCCCGCGTGTTTTGATCTAGTGTGGCTCTTAAAGTGACAGTGCTACGTTTGTTAAACAAGGCAGCCTTCACTACACAATCCCAAGCACGGTTCACCTGGTTACATTCTCCCTGCTACAAGTCAACGTCCTCGGTGACTTATCCTATACCACCCCATCTTGTGAAGATCAAGTGTAGTGGACCACCCCTGCTAAAATCTGGGAGAATATATCCTGACTTAACGAGATGGCATTGCATGCTGATACAGGGAAATTGAACAGATTCTTGTGTTTCCTGCAGTTTTCCTCTGACTTTTGCATAGGACAGAACTGAGTACAGCTAAAGGAACAGTCACTTTTCTTTCTCCCCTGGTGCAGGCTCTCTTGGATTTCTCTCTTGGGTTCTCCTCGGCCATGCTAACACCTGTTGTGGCCTCAAGGCTTTGTCGCGAGTCAATTTCCAAACTTTGCCCCTGCAGTCGACTTCCTTCTGTCCCCAGTGCAGACTCTGCTTTTCTTCGAGCCAGTGTCAGCAGTACTGTCATCTGGCTCCTCTGAAACCTCTTTTCCAGCAAGTGGTTCCTTGAATTCCTCAACCAATACAAACTCAATATCATCCACCTCACTTTCTGAGGGTGGAGCTGGGACAGGTTCCTTGACAGGTGTCTGGCGAGGACTTTTCTTTTCCGGTGCTGGTCCCACACATGGACGGAGGTTGGACCTATGCACCCTCTTTGTCAGTCCTCCAACGACCTCAAGTGGCCGAGTCGCCAAAATGGAGTTTGAGGGGCCCGAATCTTTGGTCGTGGGCATTTTGGTCAAAACACACCTTTGGCACTTCTTTATCCACTGCTCAACTTCTTCATGCATGCCTCCCAGAAACACCTTTGCCGCAGCAGACCTAATGTTCGCTCTATACCCTGATGTCCCATCTGGTCATGGACACTTCTGAGGATTTGGTCTTTGAGACAGGCGGGTAGTAACAACTGGTAGCATTCTCCCAGGTGCGATCGTTAATCACTCGGTACAAGAGTCCATCTCTCTCCCTGATACGTGGCCACTGCTTTAGCAGAGCGCGCACTGGTTTTGAAAGGCTCATTCTTTCTTGATACGATGGTTTCGCTGATGGCTCCAAAAGCCTCGCACTACTTTGAGAGTCGGGTCAGCAGCCTGAAATCCTTGAAGTACTTCCTTAGAATATCCAGGCAGCGTGGCGCTATTATCTTTCACAGCTTCATCATTGACGACCCCTTTAGGCCCCTTGTGTAGACTGTTGCAACAGAACAAGACGGTACTCTTACTTTGTTTTTCTTCTGACACGAGCAGCTGAAACCTTCTCTACCAACTCTGTTTCTTCCACTCGCTGGAAAGCCTCTTTCCAGGCAAAATCCAATTTCCCTCCCAAGGTGGTGTCATCCTGTGCCAATGCCAACTGTTGACATCGCTTGGTAATGTTCATTCCAATAATTCCCTGAAGAGATTGGCTAGCCTCATCTGTGCTATCCTGGATTATTAGGAATCCACACTCAGGGATCATGATTCCCATTGCCTGCACATCCAACTCAACATAACCTAAATATGGTAGAGGCAAATTATTTGATGCGGTTAGTTTAAGCCATTTAGCAGTACAGTGCATATCCTCATCTGTTCCATTAAGACGGTTTCTGAAAAAACTTTCTGTGAGGGTGCTTACATTGCTTCCGAGTCAAGTATGCATCGCAAGGGACTCCACCTATCTGTATCTCTACTTGGGCACTTGCCAACAGCCCTCTCTATAAAACGTTCTCTCGTCAACATACTACCTGAGCCTTCACTCCAACCCCTCACTGTCCGGCTCACAACAGTGGGGTTTCCTTTCCCTGGACAGGTGAGTCGGGCACAGTAGGACGTTGACATGAGGGTTTCCGTGTCACCGGGCACTGTCTAGCCATATGTCCAACTCCTTCACACCGCAGACAAATTGGTTGGCCGTCACTTGTGTACTTGGGTTGGACTTTGGGTCTGTCATCTGTCATGGTGAGTCCACGGACTGCCTTTGTCAACTCATTAATAGCCTTTCCCTGTTGGGCGATTATTTTAACTACTTCCTGTAGGGTCACGGACAAGTCTGTTTGGACTTCAGTGGTCGTGTCTCTTTCTCTAAAGTCATATCCTTGTGATCACTAACTAGGTTTCTGTTCTTTGCAACGCTAGTGTGGCGTGGTTGATCTTCGAGGGCCCACATCATTGCCTCATTTCTCACGTCAAATAGACTACTTTCCGGTCTCTCTCTGAGCAGCCTACGCAGTTCACGCCTCAAGGTGGAGTCTCGACGCCTCAACGAACTGATCTCTAAGAGCTAACTGAGCATTAGCTACCATAGGAGGAGACTGCTGGAGGACAGAATTGAGCAGTTGTGAGAGAGCATGTGAAAATTCGCGCAATCCTTCTCCATCAAGTTGTTTGCAGCATAAAAAGCGTGTAGAAGTTGCGGCACAGTACTTTTTTCTCGAAAGGCTTCACGCAAACATGAAAACACATCACTGGGTTTCTTAGGTTGCCCTCGCATGCAAAATTTGACCTCATCTAGAGCTGAACCTTTTAACAGTGAAAGAATGAAGTCTACTTGGTCTTCCTCCTGTAGACCTCTCATTCTTATTTCTCGCTCCACTTCCTCGATAAACTCATCGACAGTGTCAACACCTTCTCCAACCTCCCCAGAAAAAGGTACAATGTGTTTTTCCCTTAAGATGTAAACGATTGATCTTGGCTGAACATTACTCAAATTTGCAAGTCTTGACATGAGAGCCTCCTGTTTTCGATTGAGTTCTCTAATCTGTGACTGTAATGCGGTCACACAGTTACCTTTATCACCCAAATGTAAGGAACTTGGGTCATCCTCGCTGTGGGTTCCTGCCAGAATGGCAGCTGCTTGCACGTCGTCCTCTGACATTTTCAGGTCTTCGTTCCAATGTATTTAATGCCGCAAAGCGCAACAGTCACAAAAAGTCACTCCGTTTCTCTTCTGGTAGCTTTGAAGACTTGCTCGCGTCCAGTGATGCGTGTCGATGTGAAGCTGCTCCACATTCAGCCACACGAACCACAGCTAGTACACGAAGGCCTTGCTCCGTCGACACTCCGCACTCTGGCATCAGGACTGCCTCGCTTCTCGCCACTACTGTTGTCTATTATACTCAAACTAACACTATCCACTACAATCTCAGAATTTAATAGGGAATCCCACTTCTGACACCAAAATTGTGTAGCCGGGTCTTTGGACAGACTGGACTGAACACAAATAAATTTTTATGTGGGTTTTATTCCCGACTGGACAATGAAAAATTGTACAGCATTAAGAGAAAAGACTTGAGATGTTAACTGAATTTTAAAAGAGTTCGAAAAGGGATCTAAGAGATCAAAGAAGAGTATCTAACAGATTAAAGACAATTACACTATAATAGACAACAGCAGTGGCTTGTCGATACGTTCCGCTGTATGGGATGCATACAAAGCACGTGGAAAAACACAAATGATCTCCCTGCTGTACAGCTGTTCACACGACTCACTAGTGGTAGATTTCAACCTCCAAACCACGATATTGTGCTCTGAATATCGCCAGGGTTACAACGACGATCACGGGTGTATCAAGTTGGGACAAGCAGTAGGCACAGTTCAGCGACTACTCTCCTTCACGTGCATGTCACTCTCACTGCACTTCCTGGTCTGATAGTCACGCACTCTATATGTTCCCGCGTGTTTTGATCTAGTGTGGCTCTTAAAGTGACAGTGCTACGTTTGTTAAACAAGGCAGCCTTCACTACACAATCCCAAGTACGGTTCACCTGGTTACATATATATACACATATATATATATACACACATATAAGTGTGTGTGTGTATGTATGGAGAGAGAGAGAGAGAGAGAGAGAGAGAGAGGGAGAACATGAGAAAGAGAAAGAAAAGACAACACAAACCTGATCTAATCAGTGGCCAAAAACCCAAAACATTATTGTTGTTTCTCATTTACCACTTGCATCATGGTAAAGTGCACCAAGCCTAAACCCTGACCCTTGACAGTGGGGTGGTCAGAGGAAGGCCAAAGGTTTTCCTGGAAGTGTGCATCATACCCCACATCAAGTGCTCATGGAGACCACAAAGAGGAAGTTGGTCCATTCATACAGTGTTTGTTCTTATTGTGAATCAGTACAACAGAAACACAAGCCAATGTCTTCTTCATGTTCAATCAAAGGTTCCATGGGGTCTGTGTTCTTGAACAGCTTGCGTGTCATTCAAGATCCCATCCATCTTTGTGACCATTGCTCTTTAATCCACTTATCATCTCTTGTGATTTGTGTTTGAAGACATGACTCATTTACATTGGCCTTCCGAATCCATTCGGTTTGTGCTAGGACTGCATCTGGTTTGAGAAAATGAAAGGCCCAAGCAGAGAGCAGAGAGCCTTCTCTTTGATCAGACTTCTCCTCTTCTCTGAGGAATGACACTTAACTCTATAATGCCATTTGTATCATATTTGATACATGCATTTTCATTATGTAACTCATTCTTTATATTACGGTACATTAAATCATCTGTATCAAATTTGATACTGCAGGTTTAAAATGTGATTTTCCCAAATTATCATTTTCAGATGTAATCTACATAATGCTTATCAATGTGATACGACAAATATCTAAAACAACGTGATATGGCAAAAATATTTTTGTGGATTTTGTTATAAGGGTTAATGAACATCTCAGTTCCAAAACCTGATTTTTGGGCTATTCCTTGATGGGTCAGGCATTACAGGGTTAATTCCATTTCCCAAATCTCATGTAATACAGTTATTAGTTTGGGTTGACAATTCATTAAAATGTTTTCTATTATATAAAAAGGCAATAGTAATGATTAAAAACTAATTCACCATGTTATGATAATGAGTAAGATAAATGTAGAGGTGATTGTGTTGTATTGAAAAATTGGGCATTCCTTCCCTATGAAGGAACAGCCCAAAGGCCCATTTTGGGGACAGAGAACGGAGAACGAGACATTCGTTAAAAAGGATGGATTAAGCAAAGACTGAAGTAGGTTTTCATCCATCTCAGCGAGGCCAGGAAGCTTGAGGGTTCTGCGCAGTATCCTTGCTGTTCCCAGCACTGCACATTTCTGGACTGAGATGTCTGATGTTGTTCCCGGATCTGTTGCAACCACTCATCTAATTTGGAGGTCACTGCCCCGAGTGCTCCGACCACCACAGGCACGACTGTCACCTTTACCTTCCAGGCTCTCTCCAGCTCCTCTCTGAGCCCTTGGTATTTCTCGAGTTTCTCGTGTTCCTTAGTGTGTGTGTGTGTATATATATATATATATATATATATATATATATATATATATGTAGCCGGGTCTTTGGACAGACTGGACTGAACACAAATAAATTTTTATGTGGGTTTTATTCCTGACTGGACAATGAAAAATTGTACAGCATTAAGAGAAAAGACTTGAGATGTTAACTGAATTTTAAAAGAGTTCGAAAAGGATCTAAGAGATCAAAGAAGAGTATCTAACAGATTAAAGACAATTACACTATAATAGACAACAGCAGTGGCTTGTCGATACGTTCCGCTGTATGGGATGCATACAAAGCACGTGGAAAAACACAAATGATCTCCCCTGCTGTACAGCTGTTCACACGACTCACTAGTGGTAGATTTCAACCTCCAAACCACGATATTGTGCTCTGAATATCGCCAGGGTTACAACGACGATCACGGGTGTATCAAGTTGGGACAAGCAGTAGGCACAGTTCAGCGACTACTCTCCTTCACGTGCATGTCACTCTCACTGCACTTCCTGGTCTGATAGTCACGCACTCTATATGTTCCCGCGTGTTTTGATCTAGTGTGGCTCTTAAAGTGACAGTGCTACGTTTGTTAAACAAGGCAGCCTTCACTACACAATCCCAAGCACGGTTCACCTGGTTACATTCTCCCTGCTACAAGTCAACGTCCTCGGTGACTTATCCTATACCACCCCATCTTGTGAAGATCAAGTGTAGTGGACCACCCCTGCTAAAATCTGGGAGAATATATCCTGACTTAACGAGATGGCATTGCATGCTGATACAGGGAAATTGAACAGATTCTTGTGTTTCCTGCAGTTTTCCTCTGACTTTTGCATAGGACAGAACTGAGTACAGCTAAAGGAACAGTCACTTTTCTTTCTCCCCTTGGTGCAGGCTCTCTTGGATTTCTCTCTTGGGTTCTCCTCGGCCATGCTAACACCTGTTGTGGCCTCAAGGCTTTGTCGCGAGTCAATTTCCAAACTTTGCCCCTGCAGTCGACTTCCTTCTGTCCCCAGTGCAGACTCTGCTTTCTCTTCGAGCCAGTGTCAGCAGTACTGTCATCTGGCTCCTCTGAAACCTCTTTTCCAGCAAGTGGTTCCTTGAATTCCTCAACCAATACAAACTCAATATCATCCACCTCACTTTCTGAGGGTGGAGCTGGGACAGGTTCCTTGACAGGTGTCTGGCGAGGACTTTTCTTTTCCGGTGCTGGTCCCACACATGGACGGAGGTTGGACCTATGCACCCTCTTTGTCAGTCCTCCAACGACCTCAAGTGGCCGAGTCGCCAAAATGGAGTTTGAGGGGCCCGAATCTTTGGTCGTGGCATTTTGGTCAAAACACACCTTTGGCACTTCTTTATCCACTGCTCAACTTCTTCATGCATGCCTCCCCAGAAACACCTTTGCCGCAGCAGACCTAATGTTCGCTCTATACCCTGATGTCCCATCTGGTCATGGACACTTCTGAGGATTTGGTCTTTGAGACAGGCGGGTAGTAACAACTGGTAGCATTCTCCCAGGTGCGCATCGTTAATCACTCGGTACAAGAGTCCATCTCTCTCCCTGATACGTGGCCACTGCTTTAGCAGAGCGCGCACTGGTTTTGAAAGGCTCATTCTTTCTTGATACGATGGTTTCGCTGATGGCTCCAAAAGCCTCGCACTACTTTGAGAGTCGGGTCAGCAGCCTGAAATCCTTGAAGTACTTCCTTAGAATATCCAGGCAGCGTGGCGCTATTATCTTTCACAGCTTCATCATTGGACGACCCCTTTAGGCCCCTTGTGTAGACTGTTGCAACAGAACAAGACGGTACTCTTACTTTGTTTTTTCTTCTGACACGAGCAGCTGAAACCTTCTCTACCAACTCTGTTTCTTCCACTCGCTGGAAAGCCTCTTTCCAGGCAAAATCCAATTTCCCTCCCAAGGTGGTGTCATCCTGTGCCAATGCCAACTGTTGACATCGCTTGGTAATGTTCATTCCAATAATTCCTGAAGAGATTGGCTAGCCTCATCTGTGCTATCCTGGATTATTAGGAATCCACACTCAGGGATCATGATTCCCATTGCCTGCACATCCAACTCAACATAACCTAAATATGGTAGAGGCAAATTATTTGATGCGGTTAGTTTAAGCCATTTAGCAGTACAGTGCATATCCTCATCTGTTCCATTAAGACGGTTTCTGAAAAAACTTTCTGTGAGGGTGCTTACATTGCTTCCGAGTCAAGTATGCATCGCAAGGGACTCCACCTATCTGTATCTCTACTTGGGCACTTGCCAACAGCCCTCTCTATAAAACGTTCTCTCGTCAACATACTACCTGAGCCTTCACTCCAACCCCTCACTGTCCGGCTCACAACAGTGGGGTTTCCCTTTCCCTGGACAGGTGAGTCGGGCACAGTAGGACGTTGACATGAGGGTTTCCGTGTCACCGGGCACTGTCTAGCCATATGTCCAACTCCTTCACACCGCAGACAAATTGGTTGGCCGTCACTTGTGTACTTGGGTTGGACTTTGGGTCTGTCATCTGTCATGGTGAGTCCACGGACTGCCTTTGTCAACTCATTAATAGCCTTTCCCTGTTGGGCGATTATTTTAACTACTTCCTGTAGGGTCACGGACAAGTCTGTTTGGACTTCAGTGGTCGTGTCTCTTTCTCTAAAGTCATATCCTTGTGATCACTAACTAGGTTTCTGTTCTTTGCAACGCTAGTGTGGCGTGGTTGATCTTCGAGGGCCCACATCATTGCCTCATTTCTCACGTCAAATAGACTACTTTCCGGTCTCTCTCTGAGCAGCCTACGCAGTTCACGCCTCAAGGTGGAGTCTCGACGCCCTCAACGAACTGATCTCTAAGAGCTAACTGAGCATTAGCTACCATAGGAGGAGACTGCTGGAGGACAGAATTGAGCAGTTGTGAGAGAGCATGTGAAAATTCGCGCAATCCTTCTCCATCAAGTTGTTTGCGAGCATAAAAAGCGTGTAGAAGTTGCGGCACAGTACTTTTTTCTCGAAGGCTTCACGCAAACATGAAAACACATCACTGGGTTTCTTAGGTTGCCCTCGCATGCAAAATTTGACCTCATCTAGAGCTGAACCTTTTAACAGTGAAAGAATGAAGTCTACTTGGTCTTCCTCCTGTAGACCTCTCATTCTTATTTCTCGCTCCACTTCCTCGATAAACTCATCGACAGTGTCAACACCTTCTCCAACCTCCCCAGAAAAAGGTACAATGTGTTTTCCCTTAAGATGTAAACGATTGATCTATATAAGTGTGTGTGTGTATGTATGGAGAGAGAGAGAGAGAGAGAGAGAGAGGGAGAACATGAGAAAGAGAAAGAAAAGACAACACAAACCTGATCTAATCAGTGGCCAAAAACCCAAAACATTATTGTTGTTTCTCATTTACCACTTGCATCATGGTAAAGTGCACCAAGCCTAAACCCTGACCCTTGACAGTGGGGTGCTCAGAGGAAGGCCAAAGGTTTTCCTGGAAGTGTGCATCATACCCCACATCAAGTGCTCATGGAGACCACAAAGAGGAAGTTGGTCCATTCATACAGTGTTTGTTCTTATTGTGAATCAGTACAACAGAAACGCAAGCTAATGTCTTCTTCATGTTCAATCAAAGGTTCCATGGGGTCTGTGTTCTTGAACAGCTTGCGTGTCATTCAAGATCCCATCCATCTTTGTGACCATTGCTCTTTAATCCACTTATCATCTCTTGTGATTTGTGTTTGAAGACATGACTCATTTACATTGGCCTTCCGAATCCATTCGGTTTGTGCTAGGACTGCATCTGGTTTGAGAAAATGAAAGGCCCAAGCAGAGAGCAGAGAGCCTTCTCTTTGATCAGACTTCTCCTCTTCTCTGAGGAATGACACTTAACTCTATAATGCCATTTGTATCATATTTGATACATGCATTTTCATTATGTAACTCATTCTTTATATTACGGTACATTAAATCATCTGTATCAAATTTGATACTGCAGGTTTAAAATGTGATTTTCCCCAAATTATCATTTTCAGATGTAATCTACATAATGCTTATCAATGTGATACGACAAATATCTAAAACAACGTGATATGGCAAAAATATTTTTGTGGATTTTGTTATAAGGGTTAATGAACATCTCAGTTCCAAAAAACCTGATTTTTGGGCTATTCCTTGATGGGTCAGGCATTACAGGGTTAATTCCATTTCCCAAATCTCATGTAATACAGTTATTAGTTTGGGTTGACAATTCATTAAAATGTTTTCTATTATATAAAAAAGGCAATAGTAATGATTAAAAAACTAATTCACCATGTTATAATAATGAGTAAGATAAATGTAGAGGTGATTGTGTTGTATTGAAAAAAATGGGCATTCCTTCCCTATGAAGGAACAGCCCAAAGGCCCATTTTTGGGACAGAGAACGGAGAACGAGACATTCGTTAAAAAGGATGGATTAAGCAAAGACTGAAGTAGGTTTTCATCCATCTCAGCGGTCTTTGGGCAGTAGGCGGGGGACACCTTGAATCGGTTGCCAGCCAATCGCAGGGCACACACAGACAGACAACTATCCACACTCGGAGGGACATTATAAGAATAAAAAATAAAATCTAATTTCATCAGTATTCCAGACAGAAACCACAGCTAGTTAGCCACAGCTAGCCAGGTATGTTGCTTATTAGCTTGTTAGTTACGTTGAAGAATTAACAAGACTTTGGACTAAAAATGGCTGATACTGTATCCTACAGTGTCTAAAAATACTTTGAACACCATCATTAGATAAAGAGAAAAATCAGCGCATGAGGACCTAATATGATCCTTTTTCATCCATTTTCTAATCCGCTTATCCTCACGAGGGTCACGAGCTTGCTGGAGCCTATCGATCTTTTTGATTGGTTGTGTTCGGCGTGGCAGAGAGTCCTCCGTTCCGATTCATTTCAGAACACAGCCAGCGCCAAAGACAAAAACAGCAAATTAATGCAGCATCTGAAAGCACAAAATAAGCCTTCCATTCATCTTATTAGAATCTCGGGTGAGGTGACATTGGGCGACAGGCGGGGTGCATCCTGGTCTGGTCGCTAGTCAATTGCAAGGCGAACAACTATTCACAATGTAGGCACTTGAGAGTATTCCAACGTGCATGTCTTTCACAAAAGCACAGGAAGAACATGCTAACCAAATAAGACAAATCTGTAAAATTGGAAAAACAGTCTAAAAATATCACATTTTTGTCTCATTTAATATCTTCTGTATCTTTTTAGGTGGTGCATTTATGTAGTTTATAAGTTGCATCCAGAGTTTCATGGATATAGAAGGTGTGTCCGAAAAGTTGTACGACGGGTGTCTCAAAAGATATATTTCATAGTCTCAGTGCACGAGAGAATGCTGGTGTTAAAGGGGTTCGGGTGTGAGCGTGAATTGCGCTGTGAAAGTCCCAGATTTTTTTTGCACCGTCTCAGAAATGGTGAGGTCAGTTGATGGTCAGTGTGTGTTAAATGAAAATGAAATTGAAAGTAAAACAGCATGCAGCTGTTTTCATTTAATTGGAGCTGGAGTTTTGGAAATGGATTCTTATTTTGTTCAGTTTCATTCTTACTGTTTGTATGAGAGACTGACCTTTGTGGGGAAGTATATCTGGGTGTGTACAGTGATGTGCACAGTGGAAGACATTGGAGCAGTGAGAATATGAGAAACAGGAAACCTGTATGCTGATATGGTGATAATTTATGGTTAGAGTCCTGCAATGGACAAAAACTGGTGTCTAGATGTTGGGGAGATGAAGAGAGCTTCCTAACTCTTGGATACGCCTGATTTTGCTCCAGTTGATGGTCAAATTAAAAGCATCTTCTTCAATGTGTTTAAAAACATGCACCAGTTGTTTCTGGGAATTGGAGAATGAATTACACAACACATTTGTATTATTAATTATTATTTTCAAATCAGAGATGTAAGTAAACATTTCTAGAATTATTTGTTTTTTTGCGTAGAGTCATAGATTGTCCTCTAGCACATCAGGTTTTCTAAATAATAATAGTAATAATAATAATCATCATCATCATCATCATAATAGTATGTAATGTAGTGTTGAATATTTTTATTTTAAAACATCAGAGCTATAAATTACATTGCAAGGTAACATCCTTAATGCGCTAGCTTTTTGGGGATTACACTAAGAAACAAAAAGGGATAATATCTAAAATACCTGAGGTGCTAGAAAAATGTAAATCGATTTTTAGAATCAGTGTCAAAAATAGGTTTAGGGTCGCACAAAGCCTTGTCTGATTAAAATTTGCTGTTGACCCGTGTTATTGGACAGCGACTATTGTTCTGCTTTTTTGTCTCATTATTTTCTATTTACAGACCAGACCCAAGTCTTTTGGATAAGCATATCCAAGTGGACAATGGATGTAGAGAGAACACAAGCTTCCTGGTTGTACTGCACAGGACTGTCAGGAAACATCTGAGTTCACCTCAGTTGCAATATCAGCCAATTGTACAAATGAATGGGCCCTAACCTCGTCTCGAGCCTAGTTTTCACAAGTGCAAAAATCCTTGCGCATGTCTGCAACTTTCAATCCACTCCGAGTCAAAGGAATATCAGTAAATCAGTCCTTTCATTTCATACTTGTATCTGAGTCACGTTATAGAATGGATTTTAATTTTTTTATTTTATGGATTTTGCAAAGGGTGCATGAGCGAATGAGTAGAATTACGGTAAGTCAAAACATGGATATCGCTTCACTGGAAATTGTATAGTTGTCTCTCACCGTGCAGCGCTCAAAACAACATCAAATATTGATCTTGCTGAAGTCGTGAAAAATCTTGCAACATTACCGTATCATTCCCTTTCAAGCAGTGATTTAAAGTGCTATATAAATACACTTGACTAGACTTGAAAGTGTGGCGCAAGTGACACCCATGCTCCCTCTAGTGGTATGTGAAAGAATCACCGCATTAAATAGATATAAAATTAAAACATACAATTCAATCAAGCATATTATAATGAAGCCTTCAGCTATGCAAATAGCCTGTTTAAAATGCACATATTTTGAAAGGTCAGTACAGTACAGTATTTACTTTGCATGCACAGTATTTTTACCTTTGCATACTATCTTAAATTGTTGACTGTTTTTAAAATCGGGTTGAAGTACAATTTCCATGAAATGTTTATGTGCTTAGTGATTCAATGAAAAATCGAACCCTGCACCACGGTGAGGCCGACGTGCTAACCAGTGGCCCACTGTGCTGCCTTCCGGAAAAAACATTCCTTCAAATGTGAAGCTATTGATAAATGTCTTTGATTTCGTGTGACGCTGTCTCTGTTGTTTGTACCACTTTGTCAGCCTGAATGAAAAGACCCTGCAGATTTCCCGTCATTTTTCTCTCAAGTGTTTTCGCTCAAGCAAAAGAAAAGCCACTTGGGGTTTCCCACACGCTCACAGACCTTTGGTATAAGAACTGCTCCACAACAGCTGCAGCAGCTTAGTTTAAGTCTCTAATTACAGCAAGGATTCACTCCTTTTTATTGTACATTTGGACCAATGTGTTTGTCCTTCCAAAAAACATTTGTTCCTTTCAAAACAAAGCCACATTTGAGGCATTTTGAAAATGCCCCATCCATTTTGTCCTATTCCAGCTGCCTTGAAGCCAATGGCAGGGTTAAACATGGTCCAGTTGTCAGCCAATCATAACACTCATACAAAGAAACAAATATTCAGACGCACATTCACACACCATGGATTTAGTGTCCTCACTGAACTTGGAATGTGGGAGGAAGACAAACTGTGAAACAGACATGCCAAAACATTTTCTCCCCCCCCCTTTTTTTTTTTTTATTTTTTTTTACTGCACTGTTTGTCACAAATATTTGCACCTAAGGATTTGCTCGGAAACTTCTATTCTGTAAAAAGTAACCTTTCTTTTGAGAGAGAAAATAGTCGCGATGTGAGGCTAATTCTGATCGGGGCTAAAAGACAAGCAAGATGCTTCTAAAGGTCAAATGATCTGTCGTGTTCGTGATAACTCTTTGTTTTGACCTAGAAAACTATGACCTAAATTCAGTGTCACGCACTCACAAATCAACACCACACTTTGTTTCTTCAACTTAAATTACTTGTTGGGAAACTACAAAAGGATGGGAACCCACAGTGTACATTTCTTGTATTAAATTATGATGACGGCGGCGCATTGGTGACGGTTACAGAAGGTATGTAAGAGACATAGCAGTCTGAAGAGGAAAAAAAAGGGTGTGACGATCTATCTTTACCCGTGACATTGTTTTTAAATGAGGATTGACTTTCAAGAAAATCACTCTACATGTTCTCAACAATCTGTGTCTTTAGTTTACGTGATCCTGAACCTGATCAGTATGTTCTCATGCAGGATTTTAGGCACATTGTTGTTGTAGCTTTGTTTCAAAGGCCTTTCTGAAGGATTTTTGTCAAGTTAACCAACGTGAGTTTCAGAAAAATCAAAGTTAATAAACTGCAGTACAAAACCAACTGCAAGCAATATGACCTCCAGTTGGAAATGAATTTGAAAGGAAAAGTGTCATAAGCGCTACGGTCCACCTGCATTGCGTTTTTGCTGTCATATATACAGTCACATAGGCAGCACGGTGATAAGTGCTTCATTGTTTGAATCGCTGAGTTTGCATGTACACCCTGTCCTTGCATGTTTTTTTTTTCTCTAAGCACTGTAATCCAGTTGACTCGTACGTTCCAAATCTATCATTTGAGGACTATAAATTGTCCATAGATGTGAATGGTTTTCCCAGGCAGCTATTTTTTTGTATCCATGTTATATTCAACTGACCAATGCTGTCTTATAATTTGTGTTGTGCAATCACGTGAAGAACCAGAAAGAGTTTAGAGATTCTCCCATCCCAGTTACAAAATACGAGTCGTATAGCTCAGTTCCTGGGAGCCGACTCGTCAACAAAGAAGACAAGAGCTTTTGCTGTCTGGGCCCCTAAGCTGAGGAACGACCTCCTGGGAGATCTCAGGCAGACAAACATAGCGTCTTCCATTAAAATTTCTTCATAAGACTCACATCCCCCCCAAGATGGTGCCCGGATAGGCAGCCGTCGGCAAGTGCTCTTCAAGAGCCTTGCGTTTTTTGTTGTTTTTTGTCTCGTTTTTTGTCACATGGTGGTGTTATTACGTCGTGTGGACCTGAAGTGGACTGTTTTCAGCATTTTTGGCCATGGCATTCGTCAAAGAAGAAGAATCTGTGCTTGGTGGTTGCGCCTTGTCGGCAGCACACGCGTACCAGCATTTCTTGATTGGGAGGAATGTCGGCACCATTTGACTGTCGTTGCTGGACATCCCCGGGGCGCTTGTGTCTTGCGCCTGAAGTAGGCAGCATTTTCACAGCCCCGCTTTGTTCAGCGAAAAGGTCGGTGCTGATGGACAGTCTGCAGCTGGATGGGAGCGTCAGCGCAGAGCGCCGATGCGTATGTGGAACTGGGAGTCGCGGCTTGAAATTGAAGCGGACTTACATGGGACAGGAGAAGACAGCCAATCTCTTTTTCGTTAATGGATGCTACTGCTTCTTGTTGCTTTCAAGTTTAGCTTGTAGCAGACGTGTGCACATTGCAGCATGACGTCTTTGATCCACTGGTGAAAAGGACACTTTGATTCGCTCCTCTTTCATCTATAACTGCTTCAGACAACAAAGTGTATGCAGGAAAGTGGTTAAGAGTGCACGATTGTCTGTGTCTCATGTGTAGTTTTGTATTTTGTCTTTTTTTGTTAACTTTTTTTTTTTTATGGCGGCGCGGACACCCGCAGCGGCTCCTCTTGTTTCATGTTGAGGGGGAAGAAATTTCATCTGTGCTGTATGTTACACATACAGTACATTTGACAATAAAGTTGATCCAATCCAACTTTTATAGTTTGGCCTTCTCTTAAAAGTGTGGGTCTTATTCTAGGTTATTACATTCTTTATACCGGTATACACATTTTTATATATATATATATACACGCTTATTCATTTCCCACGTGTCTCACTAGATGTGTACAAGTTTGTCATTAGTTATATTTTGTTTATACTGTATTTTTATGGTGAAGCACATTTTTTTTAACTTGTTTCAAAAGTTGCTATACGCATAACATTAGTCGTATTAGTGGACCCTAAAAATATGTATTCTACAGTGCTAATTGAAATGTGTCCCTTTCTGACTGGGATCCTACAAAATGAGTGTGAACTCAATCCTCTTAACTGAACTTCATTGTCTTTGCTTATTACACAGAGCTAAACACGTCTAACACATCAAGGAGCATAGACTGTATTTGTCATGATCATAAAAATTGCCTGGGACACTTGTTCCGATTTGTACTTTCAAAGATCGGAGTCAGAAAACGTGTGTATTATTTGGGAAACCACCTGCGCAAGGTGTGTGTGTTTAATCAATTCCTTCACGTAACTTAGATGCACATTCAGAGGGTGTAGGTCATATGGCACATTCTACGAAGGATGCAACGCATGACAGTTGTGAAGCCGGACTGTTGCATATCCCACAAATCAAACGGACAGATCCCCTGCGGTGCTCTCTGGAGGGTGAAGTAGGATTAGTCCTGCCGCCTCTGGATTCATGCCGGGGTTTAATGGAGCAGGAGTGACTGAATTGACGGGGATGCTTGTTTTATGGCCAACAAAGGCCTCAAAACACTTTAGGAGTTACTTAGAAATTGGGACAGGCTTGTTTACCCTAAGTTGGTTCCCATCCAAATGATATAAATACTGGTTATGAAATTCATTCCGATTGACTGCAAAATCACTGATACAGCAAAAAAAAAAAAAAAATGGCAAGGCGGGATGTACCCCGACCTTTATGACTAATTTCCTGTTACAGATATAGTTTATTTGGTTTCCTGGATACAAGTCAAACATTCACCTGGTGCATGGTGGAAAACATAAGGAGTCGCTGATGTAACATCAGACAAATATTTAGATGTCAGAAGTGTAGTTAAAAAAAAAAACTATGCTGCTATTCGCTGTCAAGCCAGTGGCCAATGCAAGCTTTTCCACATGACACCTCATAAGTAGCACAGTGTTTGGGTGACATGGTAAGGCATCATAGAAAGCTTACAAAATTAAAAGGATAAGTGAAAATCAGTATTTTTGATCGTATAGAGTAGGTGGGGTTCGTTGTATGGTTTTCTTGAAAAGCAAAAATAATAATAATTCTCTTTTGCAGTGTGACAGTTTAGACCAGGGGTGTCAAACTCATTTTTGTCACAGGCCCCATTATAATTACTGTTTCCCTTGGAAGGCCGTGATGACTGAAACTATATAAAGAAGTCAAGAATAACGTTTTATTCAACTATTGTTTCAGTAACTGTAATGAGTGTTTTGCTGACAATATGTCACTGATTTATTACAAATGAAAATGAGAAATTATGGTACACATTTTAGCAAGTATCATGAAGTTGTCATATTTGATTTGCCTACGCGGGCCACTTAAAATCATATGGCGGGCCACATCTGGATCCGGCCCTTGAGTTTGACACTAGTGGTTTTGACATTAAATTTTTCATTCTGTAGGAATAATGATCTGTCACTCTGGTTGGTGGCACTCTATCGTCAAAATATGAAATCAGTATAGGGCGATGTTGAGTTTTCCTCGAATAAGAACAAGTTAAAACAGAAATTGTCATGATTCTGGTTTTGTTTATTTTAGAGTTGGTTTTGTTTCATAGTTTACTGTTAGAGTTCTGTTCCCTTTGTGACCAACAGGTGGCATTGGAGGACTTCTCCTCCAGCGTCGCATCTGTTGGTCATTATGTCATTAGCTTTTTCTGTTAAAAGGACTGCCACATCGACTACTCCGCGTCAGGTTGTTGTGTAACTGTCAAGTTTTTCTCTTTCTGTTTCTGTTACTGTTTTTGTTTCAGTTTCTGTTTGTGTCACATTGTTTTGTTTATCACAGTGGTGTGTTCTGTTGTTACCTCGAGTTTTGGGTGTTTTCGGGACTTTGTTAGTACTTTTACTTTAGCTTTCTCAGCATGTGTTTTTGTTCATACATTTTCTTCGCTATTCCCTGCTTCTCCTGCCTCCCTGCTTTTTGGTTCCACAACCATCACGCTCATACTTAACACAGACGATGTATTGTAGACGGATGTTGATCCATACACAGAGGTCATGCATTTGTCACACAATGCCTCCATCCAGCCATTTTCTATTCTGCTTATCCAGTTCGATATCATGTGGAAGCTGGATCTTGAGGTGGGGTGAATCCTAGATTGATCACCTGTCAGTCGCGGGGCACATGTCACGCAATGTATAAAGGGCAATTAAAGCAAGCAACCGCCAGCACTTCGGTTAATCCATCACAGTGTCTATGTAGAATTCAAGCAAGCAGGTCGAGCCCTTTGACCTCATGATTGTAAACAATGGCAGAGGAGATTAGGTTAAACATGTGCACAGCAAGCAGCAATACTGTACCCCAACCACGACCATGAAGTCACACCTAATGTCCAGGAAGGACCATTGCCATAACACGGTGTCTCCGTGTGATGGAAGCACCAACCCTCTATAATCCCCAGCCCTTAAGAGGTTAGCAAATATCTACTTAAAGCGACATTATGGGGGAGATGTTATGCAAATGGGGGCTTGATCCCTTCATCTCTGTGCCAGCCACTTGTTTTGTGTGCTGTCTGCCATGTTGATCTCAGGCTTAGGTTGGGGCTTAATCTTTTAACACCTATCTGACAGATTCTCCATTGTTGTCAGATTTTACAAGACCATGTTTGCGTCTAACAATTTAAATCACACATCACACAGCAACCCATTCAATTCTAGATACAGTATTTAGATACACACGCAAGTTAAATTTCAATCACGGGAAGCACTTGGCATTGTTGGAGGGGCATTTTACACACTGGGGGAACCTTCCTCAATCGGCAGACCTTTACTAAGAAGATTACCTCTTTCAATCTATGTCAGGATACATTTCCACAACATTAACTAATAGCCCCACTCCATGGAGTGTGTGAGAATGCTTAGTGATAACATGATTAGAAGAAGAGATGTGCAGTCATCAGGCTGCAGACGCTGATCGGTGCACTGCTGACATCTGCTGCAGGGTACATGCAAAGCTTCCAGGCGCAGCGAGAAAAACAGCCGTCTGGTTCACAGCCAGTAAGTCATGTTAAAAAGTCTCTTGTAGGCCCGCTGCCACACAATGAGCGACACGGCCAAATTCTACTGTACTGTTACACAGAGTGCGGGCCTCTGCAACCGGTTTTCATGGTTGTTGGAAATTAGCTTTGCTTTGATTCGAAATATGAGTCACAGATGAACAGAATCGCAACAATTATAGATGTAAAGGCAAATCAAAAACATTGTCAAGTCAAGTACAAAGTTATTGTCAAATGTGGTGTAACATACAGCACAGATAAAATGTCTTCCCTCTCAAGACAACATGCAACAAAAGGAGCCGCTGCGGATGCCCTCGCCGCCGTCAAAAGAAAAGTTAACGAATAGTGACAAAATAATACAAGACAACACATACTACACAGATTGTGTCAAATCACGTATGCTTTCACAATGTTACAAGGCAACACTCAAACGGCTGCCGTCAAGCTGTACCAATTCAGTGTAGATATACGTGCACAATAACACTTAACGACATTTACTGAAATAATTTCATTTGTACCCGTGGCTGAAAAAGCAAAGTGTGCATAGTCTGCGATCAAAATGCAAAAGTGCAGTCAATGAATGGAGCCAGAAGCCTCACAAATATCCACACCATTATTTCTTACCAGTTTCCGTTCTTATAGTGATGTCACTTCAGTGCCAGGACAATCCACTTCTTCCTTGACAAAAGAATGGATGTGAGTTGCCGAGTGTATTTTAGTTTCGTCTATTGCCATTAATTTGAGTTCACCTGCAACACTTAGTTTAAGCAAGTCATACAATCTTGCTGAGTCACAAGATATTCTCACATTAACGACTTTGTCATGTTGTGTCTTGATTGTGTTTCAGCTCCAGCTGGTGTGAAGTGTGTTTCTCTCTAGCGTGCGCACCTGTAACACGTTTTCCAATCAAACTTTGCCATGTATTTAAGGACTGCCAAGCTGCCTGGTCGTCGTCGTTGTGCTTCAAGTGTTGTCTTCTACACCTTTCGACACCTTTCATAGTCGCTCTCATTTTGTCATAAACCTTTAAGTATTTTCAGTATTCCTTTGTTTGATCTTGATCCTCGGTTTCGCGTTCGTGGACTTTTAATATTTCGCTTGTTTATTCTCTGTCTTCTATTGTACTTTGTCGTTGCAAGCGGTTTTTTTGTTTGTTTATGCATTGTTTTTCCTGACTTCCTGTGACCAGCGATTTCAGTTTGTACTTTTGTCGGTGCGTGATAAATATTTTTTATCGCATTTTGTCTGAGCCTGCATTTTTGGAAGCTAAAGACATTATTCGGTTCAGCCCTGAGCTTGACAAACTTTGCTCTCATTATTCATACTTGCAATAGTAATATATTCACTAACAGTTTTTTTAATGGTCTGCCTACAATTTATTGCTTTGCTTTGTCTTCTCAAGTAAACACATAACTGCAGGAAGCTTACTTCATGTTCGACTTGTTAGCGGTTAGCTCAACTGCGACGTTAAGGTAGCTTGCCTGTCTTTGTAGGTTTTAATAGTGATGGATAAAATTAGATGTCATAGTTATGTCTCTCATCTTTGAGTGCAAATCTTGCATGTTACCATTCTCTTCTTCCAGATTTAATGAAAAACATCCTTGAATGTAATCTTCAGGGAGGTTGCCCCACATCACAGTGCATAATAGTGGGTTGTCAGTTTGTGCACACGACACAAAAAGTTACTTCTTTCAAACACGAGACGTAAAGCACACTGTCTTCAAATTTTTGATTTTCTAACAGACAAGACTCAAGCTATGTAGTTCAAGTAAAATTCAAATACAGTCTCATGAATAGCAAGTCATTCTCAACTCGACCCTCATAATTTTTGCTGAACAAGTCCAAAGTCATGAAATTGGTTATTTAATAATGATGGGAAAGAGGTCCCTTTGAGAAGGTATGCTGTGATTGTGGTGGTTGGGCCTGTTTCCTGTGTTGGACATTTACCTTGAGTGAAGGAACAGCATTGTTAGCAACATCTGGCAGGGGGTGTCCCAAGAGTGCCGAGCTGGTAACATGATTGGTGTCATGGGACCCAGATGTTGCCCTCCTATCTTAAAAGTGTGTAACACCACAGGTGGTGGGAAAGAGTGGGAGAGTAAGGGGCAAGAGAAGGACTGAGATTGAAACAACGGCAAACAGGAAGCCGAGACCTTACAACACAATGCACACCCAGCTTCCTGCAGGGGTAGACAGATAAGGGACAAAGCTTTGTTTTAAAGTCATATTTTCAGCCTCAAACATTTCCCGCTGCTCTAAAACTACATTTTACAATGCTCGTACAATTTGCCAGAACTATAACTGTTTGAAAGAGAAACCACAAGTTTGTTATCCATCAAGAAGAACCAGTCACTACACAGATTTACACAAAGCAGTTGAAGGTCATCTCTTCCAAGACAGTTGCAACATATTTTCCCCTCGGGATCAGTCAGCTCTAGGGTTAATCCATTACTATCATAAAACTTGTATTTCACGAAAAGGTGAACGTTTTTCACCTTTTAACATACTGAAAGACCCTGCAGTGGTCTGAAACCCGTGGCCCCAGGCAACCGGTTCAGGGTGTTGCCCGCCTACTGCCCGAAGACAGCTGCAATAGGCTCCATCACACCCCGCAACCCTTGTGAGGATAAAGCGGATCAGAAATTGAATGGATTATACATGTTTGAAGATAATTGCTTCAAACTGAGAACTACAGTATGCAGTACTCAATTGTGGAGATATATATTGGGTGTGGTATGGTTAAAACAGGGATCAGTGATGCATCTCAGCCCCGGCATGGGCCACCCCCTTCCCCTCTACACATAAGAGGACGAGCAACTTAATTTGCATCAACACTTATTTAGAGCAATTGCAAAGTGCAGTTAGCTAGATAGGCCTAAACCCTGAAAATACACCTTCCTGAAGAGTGCCTCGTTGTCGGCCGGGCATGCACGCCATGCAGAAAAAAACTGAATATCATTGAAGGGGGAGGAATAAATACGGTAGTCTAAATTGACAGCCAGCGTGTGGACCAGGGCTTTGAGTGGGCGTGGCCACTTTCAAACAAGTCATTGTTGGCTCTAAGTGTGCGTGTGTTATGCAGAGAAAGACCAGAGAGGATGGGGGTGGGGGGGAAATATATTAAAAAGCCTGACTTGACAGCCGGTATGTGTACCCGCGCTTTGGGCTGGCGTGGACATTTTAGAGTGCATCGTTGTCAACACTGAGTGCAAGGGAAGGAACAAAAGCAAGGAGAGAAAACAAAAAGTCTGACATGAGAGCCAGCATGTGGGAATTGACTTGGCTGCTTTAGAACGCCTGGGTGTCATAGTGTGGAAAAGCATTGTGACCACCCGGCGCCATATATTCCAGCCACCAGAGGCTTGAAGCAGATATAGTTTCGCGGCTCAAACATACATAACTATTGAAGTTATGTGTAGGCTTACGAAGGACGCTGGATGAAGTAGCGTCCATTTTTCCAGGTCATGGTAGATTAGTTTGATTCACAGTTGACAGGTGACCACGGCATGGTCTGCACATTCAGCAAAATAAGCCTAGCGTTCAAGAGCGGAGCGAATGAACTAATTTTCAAAGGGAACATGCATGCACGCAACTTGATGATGAACAGTGAATGCCAGTAAATGGGGACAGAGCCCTGCCGCAAATAATGAAAATCTGGATGTTACTGACATCCACTCAAGAAGGTGTATAATTGCCTATACAGTATTCGCCACAAGATGGTGGTTAAGAGCTACTTTTGTTTTTAATGAAGCTCCTGAACCCACTTCAAATCGTTTCCTTGCCACCAAGATGCACCATGAATCTTTTGTGTGAATGTCTTTGGACAATTTATACTGTGCTGTTCTGTGCTGTCTTCAAACCAGAGCAACACTGCCCTCTGTGTGCCAAAAGTGACATTGCATTTGGTAAGTACGGTATGTCGAGCCAAACCTCTTTTTTTGTGGCGAGGAGGGCTTTTTGTTTTGCATTACTGTATTTGTTGTTCTACTAAACCATCCTCCATATTTATTTATTTGTTCAATTTTTTTCGGGATTATACTGTGAGGAAAATTCATCTTGAAAGTGACTGGAACTGAGCTTTTTAGTTGAAATTAAAGTAAAAGTACAGTACTTCTTTGCATTGTATTTTGTTATATCATCCTTATTATTTATCTGTTTGTTTTTGTTTATTCATTGGTCCATATTCTGCTTAATCTCACTTGGGTTGCAGGTGTGGTGGGCTATTTATTGTATACTGAAGGAAATTTTTTTTTTTTTTAAACCATCTGAGAACCACAACAAACAATGAAAGTGGGCTTGACCATGCAAATGAGGAGCAAACGGAATGGACAGTGACTGTTGAGCTTTGGCATCACTCATCTGATTGGCTGCTTTTGTTCTTTTGAACTGGAAGTGTCCCTTTTCCTTTTTAGGGGGACGGGTTGGCAGGGAGGGGGTTCACTCACAGGCAAAAGACCTCTTCATTACTGTTAGGCGACCATGCTGTGTGGACTCTTGAATGGTGTGGCATGCAGATGATGTGTGGAATATAGAGGGGGAAAAAACAGATGGCACAACAGGGTCCTCAGAGGCATGAGAAGGCCGGCTGGCCAAGGGAAGAGTTGAGCTGCATCCTGGTTGGGGATGGAGCTGTGGGGAAGACGAGCATGATCATCAGCTACATCTTCAATGGGTACAAGAGCGAGTACAGGCAGACAACTTTCGACGTGTTTACTGGTAGGACAAGATCATCACAAAAAAAAAAGTGGATAATGGACCATAACTGATTTAATGTTTATTACCGGTAATTCACAGGTTTGGTTTATGTAAATGGAGTGCAAACACGACTTAAACTGATCGATACAGCTGGACAGGTAAATATGTCATGGTGACTGTAAAATGTCTTCCCAAATGACGTCTGAATTTGTGTTTCAACAGGATGAGTTTGGCCATCTTCGCTCTCTATGCTACGCCCACGTGGATGTCTTCATCCTATGTTTCAGCCTCATCAATCCCGTTTCGTTGGACAACATCACTTCCAAATGGATCCCGCAGATCCGTGCACAGAATCCCAGCTCCCCCATCATCCTGGTGGGTACCCAGTCTGACCTTTGCCATGACGCGGACATTCTCGTTCATCTGGCCCAGCGGCGTGCCAAACCAGTTGCACCGGGCCAGGCCAAGAGGCTGGCACGCAGGATCCGAGCTTACGGCTACATGGAGTGTTCGGCTCTGACCCAGCACCGCCTCAAAGATGTGTTTGACTGTGCCATCTTCGCTGCCATCAAGCACAAGCACAATGCTGCAAAAACCAAAACGCTTGGCTTGATTAAATGCCTGAAGACTTTTTGTGAATGTGGATGGAGGAGAATCTTCAAATAATGTGAGGAGATTGGCTGCTCTGTCTCGGACTGGAGTGGCAAACCTTTTTGTCGGTTGTGTATACAGTATTATAAACATTTTGGGCTTTTGATAACAGTTCCTCTTGGCTTTTATTTCTTTTTCAAATTGGATGGCCCACGAACTATGGTTTCCATACACGTGATTGATGAAATGGACAAACCAAAATGGACATCAGGAGGCCACATTACTCTTTCATGTTTTCTTCAACTCCTGTGTTTGTTATTATTTTTGCCATTCATGTTTTTGCATATGTGGAATAAGTGTACAATAAACGCACTACAGAGCAACACACATTTAATTCCCTTCTCTTTTATAGTTAGCATAACAAGTGTGTGTGTGAGACACTGGCAGTGAAAAAAAAATGGAGGGAAAGCAGCACCAGGCAAGTGTTATTTGGGACAAATGGTCACCTGCTGACACTTTGAAGTGCTTGTTTGCAAGACAAAGACCATTTAAAGTCAGCCACTGTTGGAAAGATTAGGTTGGGGCATGCCCTCAAATCCCTGTTAACCCATTACACCCATACAAATACTTGGAGATTCCCTGCTACAGTATTAAGTGTTGTCACTTGTAAGACTTTTGTTTTACTCAAGTAACATAAATTTTTCAAATCTATATCATATATTGTATCGTATTTCAATGATGCGTTATCCACTGATATTTGTATGTTTTTACTGTACATGTATTTACCATAACGTTATGCAACCATCAAACCTGTATTTTATTTATATATTGTCGAAATCACAAGTGTCAAACTCATGGTCCGGCAGCCAGACGTGGCCTGCTACATTTTATGTGGCCTGTGAAAACAAATCAAGCAAGTCAACTTCCATGGTGTTTGCTAAAATCTGTACCAAAATTTGAAATGGTCACATGTAGTGGGTCCTCTTCTTTGCACGATCCTCTTTAGCTCTCTCCACAGGTTTTTAATGGGGTTGAAGTCTGGGGACTGAGTTGGCTACGCAGGAGCATGAGTCTGTGTTTGGTGATCTATCTTTACAATTTTCGGTGCTTCTGAAATGAAAACGTAATTTAACCAGAGTAGCCAATAATAATTGTTTTTACCTCAAGTATGAGACATGGTCCATCTCCCCATTTTGAGAATCAAATATGGGCTTTGTGCACACAATCCTGATACATATTACAGTATACCTGTAGTAGTGTAAATTGTGTGACGCATTGAACACCATTCGTTGTAGAACTACACTTCCCATGATGCACTAGCGACCCGCCCTCAATTGACCCTGTGACCGAAAATAATCTGATCAGCTGATCTGACCTGGCGACAAAATAACGTAGCGAGTGAAATCTGTTAAGGGAGGGGACCCACGAACAAAAACAATGACACGGCTCGGATGGATTTTACAAAACAGCACCACTTTTTAAAGACTTTTAAAGCGACGTCGTAAGGATCCCTTCCGGTTTGACGGTGTCCGCTGTTATCGGAGCTCTTTGACATCGATTGACTGCAGTTTTGTTGATGTTTTGAAGTATATGTCGCTAGCTGCTCATTTTTTGGCTGCTCCTACTGCGAGGATCGCTTACTCAAAAACGACGGGCTTGATTTAGACAAAGCCCCAGCACGCACAGAACCGCTAGTTTGAAGGAAAGCGTTTCCTGTCTGGATGCCACAGAATTATATTTGTCGTTTTGACCGGCGAGCTATTTTTTATGATTCAGGGCCAGTCTGGTTGCTAGCTAGTTGTTACCTTAATTTGCACATTTCTTCATTCACAAGGAAGAGTTCTTGGTCTGCTGACGGTTTCGTACACATCTTTCACCTTTGTTATTCTTGATTGTTGTAACTTAATTTGTGAGTGTTTGTGTTTAATGGTAACTTTGAGGTACAAACAAGCTAACTGCTTGTTACAAGTCAGGTCTATTCTTTGTGGTTACACTAATAGCAAATGGATGTCGATATAACAAATTGTTATATGCTTTAAATGCACGCTAGTTAAAATAATTTATTTTGTTGTGCACAAAACAACATTACCCTTGTTAGAATGCAGCTAATTTAAGTTGACTTAGTATTTTAGAGTAATTTAGCCAGTATTATCACAGTGCTATCGGAAATCGCTGGTGCTACAGTTAAAACATTTCCAAAAGGCAGTCAGCTGTATTTTTAAGGTGACAGAAACGATGAGTGGGCATGGCTCATCATCTTCTGAAAAGGGAGTCAATACAAGTCTAACATGTCAAGAGAGTTATGTATGTGGTGGCTCTGAGCAGGCCGCTTTTGATTGTCAAGAGTGCAGCACCTTGCAGTGTGTTCGTTGTGATCTCGAGCTTCACAATCAGAAGCGCTTTCAGAACCACGAGCGCCTCCAGATAAACCCGGGCCACGTCCCTTACTGTGACAACTGCAAAGGAGGGGACAATGGAAAGCGCAGCAGATCGGTCGTCCGTTGCCAGAGCTGCAAAGTGAACTTGTGCCAAGAGTGTCAAAAGCGCACTCACAGCGGAGGGAACAGGAAGAAACACCAGCTCATATCGTATCTTCTGCCACCGAAACACACGGAGCTCAAGTTTGTTCAGGCTTCTGTTCAGCATGCTGTCCAAATCGCTGATGAGCAAAAGTCACTGAAGGCAGAACTCCTGGAAAATGTGTCCAGTTTCCTCCTTGTTGATGAAAATGAGGAAATGCGGGTAAGCTGTACAGAAGTAGTGCTTCATAGAGGTAAATCAAAGTCTTATTCCTTTGATTTTAATTTTCCCAGATAAAAGATGATGTTGCATTTGTGAAGAAGCTGAACTGCGGCGCCAGCCAGCTCCTAAAAGTGGTGTCAATCTTTGGTAACACCGGAGAGGGCAAATCCCACACCCTCAACCACACCTTCTTCATGGGCAGGGAGGTGTTCAAGACTTCCCCCACACAGGAGTCCTGCACGGTTGGCGTGTGGGCGGCCTTTGACCCCTTCCATAATGTAGTGGTCATTGATACAGAGGGGCTGCTGGGGAACAGTTCCAAACAGGGCCAGAGGACCCGTCTCTTGCTGAAGGTGCTTGCCATCTCTGACCTCATCATTTACCGCACCCACGCAGACCGCCTCCATGATGACCTCTTCAAATTTCTTGGAGACGCCTCGGAAGCCTACTTGAAGCATTTCACCAAGGAACTGAAGGCCACCACGGCTCGTTGCGGTCTGGATGTTCCTCTCTCTACTTTGGGTCCCGCTGTGATCATCTTCCATGAAACTGTCCACACAAAGCTTCTTGGTACAGGAAGAAATTCTGTAATCTCTTTTTACAGTATGTTTGCTATAACAGGGATGGATTATCTTTTATTCCTATGTGAGGGCATTCCATTTTTTTAATAGGGTAAATACAAAATTTATGGGGGGGTTCGGGAAATGTTGCAACAATTGAGCATGAATTGAACCAGCACGGCACATTTGCCACACAGTTCTGTGCTTCGCAGTTCAAATTAGGGCTGCTGCCTTCATCCTGGAGTGTGTAACCTTTTTTTTCCTTCACCCAAGCCACTGTTGACACGATGCTGATTAAGCTGATCAGCTCCTCTAACATCTGGCTATATTTTTCAATAGTTTATCATTTATATTTTGTAACAATCATCTACATTTTCACGCTGATGGATGAGCACAAGGTTTGGACTTTGCAGCGGTTATTGTTTTCTTTTTGTTTTGTTTTCTGTCCGCGCTGAAGCTATCAGACACAAATGTCTCAGGCAGTAAATTATTCCCTATTATTGCTGCGTTTATGCTGTGCGTATTTTACATCCATCACCTTGGTGGGCAGCTAAGGCCTTGGAAAGATGTTGTTCATTGTAATTGATGTTTTAATTCACAACGTAATTAGAGTGGTATTTTCAGCTACAGAAATGGAAAAAACATTTAGTTGGCTTTTTACAAATGGCATTGAAGGGGCCACATTGCGTAGTTTCCGCTACAGTATATCGTATCCCGTGCTCCATCCAGCGAGCCTGTGAAAAAATGTGGACGGTTGACAGGAAATATAAAAAGATAAATGCGGAAAAATAGAGCAAAGGACCTGATAAGCTTAATCAGGAAGAAAAATACACAATTGGTTCAATAAAGCATGTGGAAAGTACAACCTTGAATAGTCACCACACATCTCAACATAATGCTAACCTTATGAGGTGCTTTATGGCAGAATGCCTATTACTTTGGGGAAAGGGAAAGAAACAGTTGATAGAAATTGTGGTCGGACATGTAGCTTGAGCTTTATTTCTGTGTTGAAACGGAACTAGCACAGTATTCGTACACTTACTTCAATGAAGGATCTTTGTGTTTTGTTTTAGGCAACTCACACGAATCAGTCGACCGGCTGTTGTTGGAGCGTTTCAAAAAGGTTTCCCGTTTCCCAGAGGCCTTCAGTTCGGTTCAGTACTGGGGCACGCAGACTCTCACTCCGCCCACTGACTTCTGCGGCCTGCAGAATAAACTGGAGCAGCTCCTGGACAACAATGCCACGCGTTCTCCACGCACGCCTGTGGTCATTTTCAAAGCCCTGCTGGTAGGGCTGCTTAAAAACCAAGATCTGAACATCTCATGTTCGATTAGTTTATAAACATGCATGTCATGCTAATGTTATTTTAAAGTAACATCTATTTTTGTTTGATTTCCTTATAGTCGTTAAGTGAGCGCTTCAGTGGGGAAATTGGAGACGAGCTGGTAGCCCACAGTTGTTTCTTCCCTGATGAGTACTTCACTTGCTCCAGCTTGTGCCTCAGTTGTGGGTGAGTGTCTCTTGAATCCCACCGCTATGCTTCCTTCAGTCTCCTACTGTTGGTATTTGTTTAATGTTCCGACCCACCGATGTCCTCGCAGATCTGGTTGTAGGAACAGTATGAACCACCTCGGAGAAGGAGTCTGCCATGAGGCGAAGCATCGTTGTCGCTATTCAGTTCAGCAGGATAACCGCATTTTCACCTGTAAAGTAAGCACAGTCAAATATGTTTGTTCCTCATGTTTACTTTTACTCTAGCAATACAATGTGAACAAAAGTATCGGGACACAAAGCCGTCACACACAATAACTGAGAAATATAGAGTTGTTACAATAGGCCTTGCTTTCAATCAAATTGTCGGGACACAAAGCCGTCACACACAATAACTGAGAAATATAGAGTTGTTACAATAGGCCTTGCTTTGTGGCACAAATGGAATGAGCCCTTGTATAGTGAATGTCACTGTATCTCAGTAATTCAAGGTCAAAAAGTAAAATGACTTGTTTGTTGTATCACTTCAGGCTTGTTATGAAGGAGGCAAAGAAGTGATTGTCATCCCGAAGACCTCAGCTTCCTCGGACTCTCCTTGGATGGGCCTCGCCAAATATGCCTGGTCAGGGTGAGTAGGGGTTCCAGGGGGAGCCGCACGGACAGGGATAAATGAACTCCGTCAAGGCTTTTGTTACCCTTAATGAACTTGTGTTACAGTGATTTTAATGCAGTTCTTTCACAAACATGAATCAGTGTCGCTTGTTCCCTCCATCCATTAGGCGCAGTCGAACCATCAACCGTTATGTCACAAGTCGCATTTCTAACCAATTATTGATGGATTTTTTTGTTTTGTATTCATTTTCAGGTATGTTATTGAATGCCCCAACTGTGGAGTGATCTATCGGAGCCGTCAGTATTGGTATGGGAACCAAGACCCGGTGGATACAGTAGTCCGCACCGAGATCCAGCATGTTTGGCCAGGGGTAAGAGGAACATCATGTTACAGCCTGATGACTGTATACTCTCAAATAGTAGCCTTCATTCTGAGTGATGCCACAGGCCAATTAATTACAGGGTTGCTTCAAAAACAATTAGTATTCTGGATCCTATCCCAGCAGTCTTTGGGCGGTAGAAATTCAAATCAACATTGCAACATAATAGAATCCAATTTTCAAATTCTGAAATTTGAAAAAGAAAAAGGAAACACCTCTGCTTAATCTTGGACAGTCATCAGTCTTTATTTTTAATATATATGTATATGCCTGTCTATTTTTTTTATATAGTGTCTCGAAAGGTTTAATGCTTAAGAAGAGCAGTCCACATGTTTATGTCTCATTGTTGCATGAAACATGAAAAGTTGAATAGAGCCACATACAGTATTTTTTTGCATTATTGTTGCAGTCCGACTTAGGGCTTACTGACCTGTGTTTACTTGTTTGGTAGGATTTTGTGACGTTGTAGTGAACGTTTAAAAGACAAAGTCAAGTCAAAGTGTTCAGTAAGTTGATATCTCAGATTGTTGTAGATAAACTGCCTTTCTTAATACTACATGGTTCATTTGCCTTTATTTCATCATGTCCTTGGGTGTCTTGAAAGGCGCTTATAAATCAAATGTATTATTATTATTATTATAAGTCAAACCTTCTGCACCAAAATATTTATTTGCAATTTTCTTTAGAATTCGTCATTGCCTTGATTACAAAAGCTCCTCTACATTGATCCACATGATCATATCTTGTCAATATGTGACACATTTGATGAGTCTCGGCCTGAAGACATCTACGAATTATTTTTTTTAATCATAGTGGTAGCGCCACCTACTGGCTGGAGGAAATATAATATGTTTTACTCTGATGTTTTTGCCCAGCGGCTTAACCAGATATCCTTCTTGATGTTGCAACACGAAATTTGTGTATTTTCGTGAAAAGCTGTTTCCGTGGCAACACGCTGTTCACCAAGAAAACTGCACTACTTGCGAGGGTCTAAACAGGCACGAAAACTCCCGACATGTTGCAAACATATCAGGCCTAGCAAGAGCGTCAATAATTTTGATGTTTTTTTAAATGGCTCAACAACGCACCCCTTACAAATTTTCAATGAAGCAGGCTTGGTTGTACGTGTCAGCAAGATCGATTAAATTGTGGAGGTGTTATACAATACAATACAATACAAAACATCCTGATTTATATAGCGCATTCACGTAACCACCCAAGAACTATAAAAAAGTCTCATATGCGAAAGCTAACAGGAAGTTTGCGATTTGTCATTTTCTTTCAGGTTTGGAACCTTATTGGCCTTTTATAGAGGTTTTTTTTTTAAGTCCTCCAAGAGGTTTTACCTGATTGTATTGAAACTGTGGGTTTCTTTCAAACTAAGATGATCTTGAGAACCAGGGAAAGCAAGTCATTTTTATTTTGCTAAACACTGTTGCCTTGGCGACATACTGTTTGCCAACAAAAATTATTTTGAGCCTCACTCAAAATTCAGAAGGAATTTGGCCATTTTATTTTCCTTTCAAATTTCGCCTCATTTTTGGCCTTTTATGGAGGTACGTTTTTTTTTTCAAAATAGCATGAATGTGATGTACTTCGATTTTTAAAAATGCAAATCCAATGTGCCAGTATCCCAAGGTGTAAGTACCCCAATATTGCCGGGGGCTGCGAGGGCCCTTATAATAGCTGCTCACAGTTCTACTTGGAATTGGGTTTGCATATGTGACATGCACCAACTGAAGCCAGGACTGAACAGTTCCGTTTTTAACTGCCTTATATTATTGATAGATACAAAAATATTTTTTTTAAAATACAAGAACACCTAAGATGAGACTGCTAATGTAAAGCAGTTACATATTCCGTTCCCATTGTAAAACTGAAGTAAGACTCAGCAAACAGCGGCGTGTACTGTATTTGTACAAATGAAGTCTTCCCTTCAAAGAGACACCTTGCTTCACATTGATTGACTCTCTGCATTTGGGTTAAACGCCCTCAGCTAATATCTGAGGAATCAGAAATTGCAGACAAAACGGTCATCTTAATTTTGTAGTAATAATTGAATGTCTGTGTTGTGCAGTCGGAGGGCTTTTTAAAGGACAACAGCAATGCAGCGCAGCGTCTTTTGGATGGAGTGAATTTGGTGGCCCAGTCTGTATCGGAGCTCAGTGTCAAGCCTGCTAAGGCCGTCACCTCCTGGCTGACAGACCAGATCGCCCCCACCTACTGGAAACCCAATTCTCTTATCTTGGTGAGCGACCCGTAACATTCCCGCCCCCTGTCACACGACACCAGTAGCCTTAGCCAACACTTAGTGTCCCGAAGGACGTTTATGCGGTGTTCCTTGCCTGTTACATAATCTTTGTGTGCTCACAAGATAAAGTATGGACATTACATCCCCCCCCGACCCCCTCCCACTACAAAGCAGGTCTTGGTCAATAACAGCGGCTTGTTTGTCTCTATCATAAGCTTTGCCATAAGTGTCAAGCGGTTTTTCTGGAGAATGACACCAAGCATCACTGCCGTGCCTGTGGTGAAGGCTTCTGCGATGGCTGTTCTTCCAAAGCTGCCCCCGTCCCCGAACGCGGCTGGGGTCTTGGCCCTGTTAGAGTTTGCGATGTATGCTTTGAGCAGAGAGCCTTACATGCAGGTATAGCCTCGCTCACCTCACTGTTTTCCTCGGACAGTGCACCTCATGAAGCATTTTGTCGTCTTGCAGCTCACGAGGAGGAGGAGGAAGGCGGAACACTCGCCAGGAAGGTTGGCGAGGCAGTGACCAACACCATAGGGGTTGTCGTCACCGCTATTGACATCCCACTTGGTGAGTGTTTCCCAAAGCAAAACCTTGAGAGGATTGTTGTGTAATAGGAGTAAGTCACTCTGTCAACGTTGCCGTATGAATGCATTGCCCTCTGGTGGCAGAGGCAAATCGTCTTTACAGTCATGGTGTGGGATCCTTTTCCAGCTTCATCGTTCATGACCAGCCTGCAAACCTGCACTGATAGGAAATTTAAGTTAATTACTCCTAACTTATGATGAAGAGACCATATTTTACGTGCTTTTTCCGTGAAAATGTCCCAAATGTCAACACTATCTTTGAAGATTTTATGGCGCCTGCATGGCATCATTTCTCAAGCGCTGCCATTTAACATTCAGCTCTGTCATTAATTTGCACAGTCTTATTGGAATTCAGAGATTCAGCAGATGCTCAATAGCTTTGTTAATTTCATTTTAAGGGCCCTCGTTTCAAATTCACTCTCATTGTACATAATTTAAATGTCACTCAGAGTGGTCGTTCTAACTGCAACGAGCATGCAACGATTTCATGTAGTGGATTACATTAGAGGGATTGTTGTTTTGAATTTCCAACAGGAAACATCCCATGGCAATAAATAATGTCCTATTGCTCCTGTACACTCACCAGCCATTTCCTTGGGTAACACTTTTACAATTTAAATCATAAATACATTTGATCAAATGCTATAAATATCCACCGCAGTTCTACACTAATGCAACTCAAAATCACCATATGAGACCAATGACTTCAGTGAATAGTGATTGAGCGCTTATAATCTTTGATATTTGTTGGTTTGTGCATTTTTGCCTTTTTACAAGCGTACCATAATCACTCCATTTTGAGTGGTTGTTGAAAAAAATGTTGGAAAAACAACAACAAAAACACACTGATTTGCTACCTGCTTCAGAATATAATTTCACTTTTCAATTTGGCCCAATAAGAGGACCCAAGTGAAAACTATCCAAAGGAGGTTTTATTGACCCACATAGCTATAAAGGGGATCTTTCCACAATCAGAAATGTACTTGACAGTATTTGCTGGTGTGGTGTGTGTTATATCAACAGGCCTCCAGTTACAGACCTGGAAGTCAATACATCTTCTTTACTGAACTCGATACTCTGTTGCACTTGACAGAATGAGGACCTCAAATGAGACAGGAAACAATATGGAGTGAAGTATTTCAGTGTAGCAAACTGCTTCTGCTGTTCTGCCATTCCCCTCAGAGTGAGGCAGCTGTCACAGATGCTAATGTGGATGTGTGAAAAAGCTGCCGCCATATGGATCGTGTCAGTGGTACGCTTTCAATAAACAAACAGTCAATAATGATAATGTATGATGAACACTCCACAAAAAAAATCAATAGATAAAAGAGGGCAAACAACAGAAAACAATAAAGGGATTTATTATGAGTCGGGTGGAGGCCTCGTACCTGCCCTGAATTTTAATTATTCTCGTTTTACATTTCTATGCTTTGTTTTAGGAAGGCCCTTTTTTCCAGCATGGCTGTGCCCGTTCCCAAAGTATTAAAACCCTGACCTTAACCCCGATCAAATCAGACAATGACACAATGAAAAACAGAAAAGGGTTTTCAATCTGGAGTATGTCTTTGAACTTTTTCCCCATGCTAATATGGCCTCTCAAAAACATGCAAGTAAAATAACATGAAGTGTGAGCGAATCGTTTCTGTCGAGAGTATATGCAGTGCCATTTGCTGGCGACCAGTCACGGGTGTACCCCGACTCCCGCCCAAATTTAGCTGGGATAGGTTCCAGCAACCATAATGAGTAAAAGTGCTTTAGAAAATGGACGGATGGTTCAGAACTGTGTCGCTCTGGCTGTTGGGTTACATGACAACAGCTTTTTGGAGCATGAAACCAAAACATCCCTCGATGTTGTCGAGAATCCAAATCAAATTGATAGTTGTTGTTCTAACTGCTCATGTTCTTGTTGTGAATTGGTGTTTGATCAATTTATGCTCTCACATATTAGATGTGCAGCGCAATTGAGCAAACAAGCCTTAGATCCTTACAAATGGCTGCTTCAAAACAAAATGTCTGTCTTCCTGTTCAGTTTTAGGCATGATCCTACTTATTGTGCTTATGTTGTTATATTCAGACATGTCTATGCAGTTTTGTGTTGATCGGTGAACTTTTTGCACACACAAAATGTGTGTTTTCAGGTATATGGATGCCCCTCCCCCCCAAAAAAAGCAAGGAAGAGATAATAAACAGTGATACCTAGAGGGCCTTTGCACAAATAACATATTAAAACTATTGGCATGGGCAAGGATGTCAAAACAGCAATGGCAGAACACAGCACTGTAAGAGTATTTGTGTTTATACATTTCTCCAGCAAGGTGTACATATATACTGCCCATGGAGTAATATACTAACTTCCTTGACAAAATATTCATTGGTGTATCATACTATGTATCATACTACATATGCATATGAAAGCTGTTCAAAGTTTCAGTTTCAGTTTCAGGTTGATGTGTTGGTAGCTCTTCTATACAATTTTTTCCCCCAGATTTTTTTCCCGGGTCTATAGTATCATCCCCAAATAATGGTAAATTTGTGCAATGGTGCCGTATTTTCTTACTTTTATACTTAGTGCCGGTGGAATGTCTAGCTGGACTAATATTAGTGCAGTCTAGGTCAGGGATGGGCAACTTAAATGCTGGAGGGGGCCACCATTTTTCACTTCCTAAACAGATTATATAGAGATGTGTGTGTGCCTGACACCATACGTCGCTGGCATAAATAGATGGGGGGGGCGGTCCTGTAATCTTTTTTGTCAAATTGGGCAATTTCTCATGTCACACCTGATGATCTCTCAAAGCATGATAATGTACCACAACACAGTGGTTGGGAATCACTTCACGATGCCTCAGTGTTGCCCACAATGGAACACATGTTCATTATTTGATATGAGCAGTTGTAGATTGTGTGCTTTCGGACAATTTCTCACAGTTCCTCTGAGATGGCTCTTGTTTTTAGAACTGCATGGATGCCTGGATCATATGCTCTCATGTGCTGTGTATTGCCCACAGCATGTTGGTCGCGCACCCCTGCATTACTATCAATATTCTGTGCTCCTTGAAGGCCTGGTGAAAGATGCCGCCCGTCCTGCCTACTGGGTGCCCGACCAGGACATTCTCTCTTGCCACATCTGCCGACGCGAATTGACTGCCAAACTGTCCAAGCACCACTGCCGCGCCTGTGGCCAAGGGGTGTGCGACGACTGCTCCCCGGAGCGTCGAGCTGTGCCGTCTCGCGGCTGGGACCACCCCGTGCGTGTATGCGCCAGCTGCAACCAAAAAGCCAGAGAACTTTAACAGAGATGATCTTCCATTACTCAGAATACTTGGACAGAACCGCTCGCTTTGTTGTCATACCTCTGCTTCTCCAGTGGTCTTGTATCTGTGGAGAGGACGTGCTTAGGTATACTGTACGTAGGACACTTAACCAAATTTGGGAAAGTGAGCGTTCATGTGGCCTTTGTAGAGCAACCAGAATCTGTGAGTTACTTGACTCAGAGTGTAATATGCATTTCCACTCTGGATTATTCAATGTGTATATTGGAACTCTTATTGATACATGTCCACATGTGTATGATAGATGGCTAATGAGCTATTTTTCTACTAGGAGAAAATATGTTTTTTAAAGTAACATAAATACTAGGTTGTTGAGAGTGTTATTAGAGTCCAGACGTTCTTTGATCAATGAGCATTGTCATAATATATGTGTAATGGCCAAGAGATGTTTGATATGCGTGCAGGTTACATTGCATGCTGTGTTGCAACTTTTTAGTTTTTGCACTAAGCCTTTCTTCAGCTGTTATAGGTTGTTGCTAACCATGGCCAAAATAACAGATGTCCAGGTTTTGGATAGATCTGCCGTGCCAAGTCATTCAGGTCACTGTGTCCGTCCGTGCTGGTATGATATTTATATTTTACCAAGTCAGTTGTGGGTGTATGATGGTGTCGAACTATTTGCAGCTTGGAAATGTAGTTATGTTTGAGAATTGGTGTAAAAACAAAAAACAGCTGTCTGATATGCATGACAATACAGTATATGAGAGCCTTATGGTCATTTCCTTTGTTTTATTTTTTTTAGGTTGCTGTTTGAATGACGTAATCTCTTACCAGACAGTACGTTTAAAAAAAAACGTAATGTGCTAATTTAGATTTTTAACGTTATTATTGATGGCTGCTTTATTTTTGTTTTTGCTTTTTTTGTCCCTAATTGTGTCATGCTCTTTGTCCCTTACATGTGTAATTTTTTCCCCAGTTTTTAACTGTCGTTGAAAATATATTTTGCCATTTTCCCCCAACCTATATTTCTTTTCTCCATTTCACGTGTGTATTGTTCATCCTATGTAGACTGCCGCTCGAACAATGTGAAGTGACTGAGACGTCATGTATCTTGTTTGTTTTACATCACAACATGTCCTGTGTCACTACCTAATCCTAATACATAATGTCATGGAAGATCAACGCCTTAGAAAGGCTTGTCTTTTGTTTTAAATTTAAGAGAATGTAACAGTCGGCTACACATAGACATTAAAGGGAAAAGAAAATACGATACTGATTAATCTTTGCCCGTTAACTTCTCTGGTCCAAAAAGGCCTCCTGCATGACTAGATTTGACAAAATGTTGTATCGCACTCCGACATGACATAGCATTGCGCAGGATAAAATAGGAACTACATCATGTCGTATAACGAGTTCATTCCTTTAAAAAAAAAAAATCAAAAAAAGTCCAATCTGTTGCTTCCCATATCTTCTGTGGTGTTTTATAAACGCGTGCATTGATGAAAATATTTGACAAAGATAAAAAGTGTCAAAACATGAAGTGGGACTCGCCCTCTGTGTCTCTGATGTGTGTTTTGGGGCGTAGTGTGTGTTAACCACTAACTGCAGTTCTATGTGGGAGGAAAACAGTGTTTGCATTCCGTGCTGCACTTTTCTCTCACCGCTGCAGGCTCCGATAAAATGAGGAAAAGCATTCCCTTCGAGCTTATTGATGATGCCACTAAATAATTAATTATTAGTTGAATGAATAATTAAACATAGCTTTCTTGTGTCCACTCTTTCATGTCGTTACGTGTTCGTGGTATGCCAAAACTAATGTAACTCACTTAAATTGTGACTCTCGAGCTACATATACTCTGCTACGGTAAGTGGTGTGAACATATATAGTGATGGAAAACCCTTTAAAATTATTTTGACAGTTTACCACTACCAGGCCACGCCCAATTAGCACATACCGCACGTCTATTGGTCGACGAATACATCCCGAGCTCTGATAGGTCAGTTTCGATAGGTTTCCCTCAGAACTGCAAGACGCCGATATTGCATTACATTGTAGCAAAATGGCGGCTGTCATTCAGAATCCACTAAAAGCGTAAGTAATTTAGACGTTTTGGGTTAAACTGTGATTAATTAATTTGTTCCCAACTCGTGTGGTACAGCTAGCCGTTCGTGCATGCTAACCCTGGTCGCGAGTGTTCGGCCGCTACGGCTGTCTAATTTCATGTTGGTGTACTTCTTGCATGGCAAAGTAGCCTCGATATAGTTGTTTTATTTTCACAAAGATTCCAACGTGTCGACTGCAAACGTGACATTACCTTGGCACAAAAGCAGCTTCTTCGGAGAATGTCGCCTTCCTCAGCTATGTAATTTTAATTTAACCCAAGCAAAGTGTCGACACAGTGACTCTCCGTTGCTTTCGAACGAACTGAGAGGCGATTACAAAAAACTCGGTTGCTTTTTGTCAAGCGACGCGGCGGAATATCAAGTGACATTCCAAGAGTGCTTTCTACTTTTGCAATTTGTCGACATGTCAACTTTGGCTTGTCGGAGCGCAGACGTGGTCAGGAGCCGGAGGAGGAGGAGGAGGCGGAGGCGGCATTTTGTGTTTGCATGCTCGTTGGCCAAATCGACCAAAGTGCCAGCACAGACAGACACTGGGGAGAAGACAAATTTCTGCCACAACATTCTGCAATTTTATCTATGTTCACCCCGTCAATGCTATAGTGCTCCACCTTGTATCTTTCGGTTATCCTTTGTTCACATGCATTGCCTCACTGGTGCACATAGAATCCAGAAAGCAGGTCTTTTTCTTCTTTAACTATGATGATTTGCACACTGAGTCAGTTCATTCTCCTCCTCTCCCCCTTCCTGTTCCTCCTCCTCCTCCTCCTTTTCCTCCTCGTGCAACTAAAGCAACCGTGCTCCACTATGCCTTTAAGTAGAGGAGTGCGAGAGATTAGCCTGGTCTGGTCCAGATCCTGGGCCCATCTGTCAGAGAGATGCTCCAACGGGGAGGAAGTGTTGGGTACAGGCGGGAGAACCATCTGCTCCTCCAGAAAGAGGTGTCCCTCTGCCTCCATCCTTCCTTAGTTCGGAGCATGGTGGACCTCACCACACCTTGCCCCGTCACCATTGTTGCCAGTGCGCATTTCCTTTTTGCCCAGCCCTTTTCAACTGTTCTTGTGATTGGATTGTTCATCAAATGCATGCAGCCCACACAACATATGGGATGTGTGTCGTATTCTGTGGTTCACAACTAGGGGGGAGACAAGCCCACGATTGTAATTCAACATCTAATTTATGGTATGTAATGTCTGTCGTCTTGTTCCACGCATGTAGGTGCTGTTCTATGGTCATTCTTAGCAGGACAACCCCCACCGGTATTCCCATCGAGCAGAAAATCTCACCTAAATCTGTTTAGTGGCCTGTGCATTTATTACTAGCTGTGCAATAAGCTCTATTTTGTTGGCAACCAAACGGCTCAAAGCAGCACTTGAGGTTAAGACCCGAACAAAACCCTATTAATACTTTCAATTTTCACATCACTTGTGTTTTTTCATGGCTAATCTTGCTGGTTTTCGAAGCACAAAATTCCAAGTATATGTTATATTGTTATCAGGTGTCAAGGCTGAATTATATATGAGGGCCACACTTAACAGAACAATTATGAAAAAGTGTTACGAATAAAAATATGGATTTTATTCATGAAAAAAAGTCTGTCATAAAGAAAAAAACTCTTAACAAAATATGACGTTGCAGGAATGAATTTGTGGTTTTAAAAAATCCCCAAAACAACTCAACTTAACTTTTTCTAGAGAAAAGGCATAATAGTGTTATTACAAGAGTAGTTTTTGTGAAAAAAAGATGAAAAAATATGTAATATTACAACAACATAATAAAAGTCATACAAATAGTTTGTTTTGAAAAAGGTAATTTGCATAATTTTCAGTCATCACATTAAGCTGCTTGTACCTATAATAGCGTTAATGAGACAAAACTTTGTTTTTGACATTCACCGTCCTCCAGATGTTCTTGGATAATTAGTAGAATTTTCCTCGTATGTATTAAAAATATTGCAAAAATATTCTTGGTAAAAAGAATGTATTTTCTCACAGATTTTCAATTTTATTCTAATATATTTCAACTAATATTCCATATAAAGTTCGTGTTTTACCCTTCTACAGCCCGAAGACAGCTGGGATGGGCTCCAGCACACCTACGACCCTCGTGTGAGGATAAGTGGTTCGGATAATGGATGCATGGATGGATTGATGATTATTCCAGGTCATACTTTGTTCCTATAAACTAAACATAATGAAGGGTTTTAATCCGCCATTACAGGATTCTGGTTTATGACTTCATTTCACACTTTAGTCTGATTTATAATTAATAGCACTTGACGCTAATTGGATGTTGCTCCAGAGAACCAGCGTCACCCTTTTCTGTATTAAGACCATTCACTTTAGGGAAATAGTTTGAAATTGGGTTGGAGAGATGGTGGAGCACCCACGATGTGAGGTCTTTAATCGGAGAGGACAATAATCGCTGGAATCAGATTAATGTGAGGCTTTGAATATGAGTTGAATAAAGTTAAGCTTGTCTAGAAATTTTTCATGGGCACATCTTCCGACTAGAGTGAAATCACAGTGGGCAGATCCTGCCCATATGCCACATTCCAACCAAGTGATAAAAGTCAAGTTTGGTTCGCTTGTTGTATGATTTGTAGCAGTAAACCCTCATCTGTTTTCTTCATGAGGTGGATTGACATTATGGCTGTCGGCTTTGTAAATTGTGACATCATCGTAGAGTGACACAGTGTAACACAGAGGAACGCACTAGCCAATGGAGGATATCACACCATGTCTATTCTTTCTTGGCTTGTTGTTTACTTCAGGAAGAACAGAAGAAGCAAATGACAATTCACCCAATGAATGTTTGAAACTATGTTTAACATTTCAGATGTAGAAAATGCCAACTTACAGATCACTTGTTTTGGCGCCCTGTAACTTTTGATGATGAAATTTGGCACACTAATCAAAAGAACATTATAGCCATTGTGGGACTATGCTGTAAGTACTGTGACAAACACACATTTGAATGAGATCCAAATAAAACAGCAATCTGTGTTCTGCACGCAAAAACCAGAAAAACTAAAAACATAAAAGACTGTGGCAGCCATGGTAGACTGATGAGTAAGAATGCTATTGTGTCACCCGTTGGGATACAATTCACAAGCCAAGAGATCAGAAGAAAGAATGGTATCACTCATGTGGTGTTACGCCATTTGTATTGTCATTGATTCAATGTCGTTTAAGAAGGCATTTAAAGGTTTCATCAGAGCTGATCTTTTTATTGGAACTTGATTGTTTTGCTGAACTACTTTTACGGTACGTATAAATACAAGGGGCTCTTGATTAATGACAGTCATTCAAGGTTATGAATGGTACTCGATGAGGTACTTTGCAAAGTGGATTAAAAATATGTTATTGCACACATATTGTGTCACATAAATTATCCAAATGTCCACAAATCAATGTGGAAAGGAGTCACTAGAAAATGTTTGGAGGAGAATGTCATCAGATTGTAGGAGAAGAAACACTTAGTTACTGCTATCGTTACCATTTTTAATTCGAAGGTTTTATATTATGGCGTGGAAGTGTTTGTCACCCAAATATTCTCATATTTGTCGGTCAATAAGTCACATTTTTCATTTACCTGCGACTTATACTCAGTTGTCACTTGTATGTATTAAAATTAGAGCTCGGACTGGCACCCAAAATTCTGTTTCCCTAATCATTCTTGACTTTCTGTGCATTACCATCACTCCCCCCCCCACCAAATATTTTCCAGCTTCCAAAAGACAGTTGAAGAAGAAATGGAAGATTTAGCAGTAGTAGACAAGCATTATTGCCAATGGCCACCTTTTTTTTAGTACGTTCAAGAAGTTGGTAACGTGTATTAACCAACTGTGGATGAAGAAAAGGAAGCAGTATTTGTCATGACAACAAATGTGTAATTCATGCGGCATCCTTATGCCACAACACCAAAAGGGGCAATAATTGATTAGGATTGTACTTTTTGGCCACAGTGCAATGCAGGATTCTAGTTAAGTTCAGCCATTTTAAATTGAAAAGAAAAACTTTTCCGTAGTTAAAACAAAGTTTCTTACTACTCATTTGCTTCCGTCAACACGTTGAGAAATTCACCGTGACGCCCTAACACCACTCAGAGGGTGTGTGTGTGTGTGTGTGTGTGTGTGTGTGTGTGTGTGTGTGTGTGTGTGTGTGTGTGTGTGTGTGTGTGTGTGTGTGTGTGTGTGTGTGTGTGTGTGTGTGTGTGTGTGTGTGTGTGTGTGTTCGTGTTCGTGTTCGGAGAGTCGGAGCACACTCCTCCCATTAATTTCCAAACGCGACCCATGTTATACAAACCTGTTTTCCTTTGTACTGCCTGATGCACCGGACTCCAATTTTGGGGCACTATTAATAAACAAACAAACGAACAACGCTCTGATTTTTTGAACAGTTTAAGTGAAGCAGTGCACGCTCGCAGCATATTTCAAAACGCATCCACTATTAGGGAACAGGGATTTTGGGGGCGTGTCCGAGCTATACTGTTCTGTGTTTCCTTTTTTGTTAAAAAAATAAATACATAAATATTTCCATCACAATTGCATGATGCAATGGTTTTATCAATTATAGTTGGTACTATATCGCCGAGTGCTCAAATTCAAGTAACGAGTACTCGGTCTGAAAAAAGTAATATTGGTGCATCATTAGATGACTAGTACTGTGCCTTGTGTACAAATTCTGGTTACGTAGCTGCCATAGGAACAGAACTTGTCATGAACCGAGGATCCCTATACAGTATAGTATATGCAAACAAACAATCGAAGTGGCCTTGGTGGGATACATCATGGTTATCTACAACCATGCGTACAGTATGTCAACAATCCTCTCGACTGCAATTTATCGATCTGGCGTAGAAGAAATAGTAGTGTGTTTCCGGTAACATGAAATTTCGGCATAGGGTCGGTAGGTCGGACAAATGTTTTTATTTTTTAAAATATTTTTGCCACGCCCCCATCATAAATGTAAACAAAATAACCATAAAACATAAAACAAGGAGACATTGAAACCCCCGGCGAAGGAAAACAAACAAACAAACAAAAACTACGGCAAGCCTGAGGATTTCACGTAACAATAGTTACGGTAGCGTGTCGTTTCTGTGGCGTCATTTTACGGTACCGAAACATAGTTTAACCATTAAAGTCACCGCACACGACTTGACTGTGTGATCAACGCGATTTCACTGTGGCTCTGTGTGTTTGTGGTGTGTGGGTGTGTTTCTTGAATTTACTTTCGTTTTGAGTGTTGGGGGCGCAACAGATAGGTGCGTATGCGGGTTGCTATTTTAGTCCGCAAATTGAGGAATCGCGCGGATGAAAGTTTGAGATGGCGGCGAAAAAACTCACAACGGTCTACTAATTACGTCATTTAAGAAATGGCAATGCCAGTCTGATTTTTCGTATGAATCGTCGAAGGCGTATCACTAAACTCACCTGTGACGTATGCACAAAACACGAGAGCGAGAGACGGACGACGCGAGGCACGATTACATGGCAAATTGGTCATTAGATTTGTAGGCTAATCGCTGTGAAAAATATTATGAAAAAGTATTGGTTATTCTATAATTTACTGGTTGTAGCATGGTAACTTTATGAATAAAATATTAGTCACAAGGTGTAGTAATGCTAGACTGCAACACACAAAAGCGGTCTAAACTATTTTCGAGATCGCGCCACCGCCATGCTTCAATGTTGTTGACACACGACGGCAAATGACGCGCATGCTCAACGTGAATATCGCGAGAGTTTGCACCGATGTAAACATCTTTCCTTTTATTATTTATAATTTTGTCTGTGGTTTTATTGTTCTTGTTTTGATTGTAAAGCGTCCTTGAGTGTTTTGAAAGGCGCGTATAAATGAAATGTACTATTATTATTATTATTACACAAAAATGTAGAAGGTTTGAAAAAAATGCCAACCGGAACGTTTTTGTTCGAGGTAGAAATTCTCGGTCGGTCGGGTTACCCGAAACACACTACTTTTTTTTCTACGCCTCTCCACCCTCGATCCGTCACACCTGGGGTTGCAGCCGCACTCTGGGAGAGGTAACATAGTGGTGCAAAAAAGTAGTACGGCTTAGTTCGGTTATTTTGAGAAAATTTGCATATCATACCAACGTGAAAGGAGCTGTACTGCCGGTCAGTAACATTGTTACTTTGAATGAGTCACGTCTGCTGTTGATTGGCTCTGTCGTGTGGTGATCTGTGGTCTGATTTAATGCTGTTCATTTTCTAGTTGTTTCCTGTGGTTGGTTGTTTTGGTGTCGGAGCTGCAGCTTCCTACGAATGAGCTGTGCACCTTCACAAAACCTCTAAACAAAGTAAGACTTGTCCTCTGGTTTGTGGGCCGTAGAGGCGTGTGTCTCGCTGAGGAGTCCCCACGACAGACTAGAAATGCAAAGTGACATGCAAAATGAGCGTTGACACATTGTCACGTTAGGGCTGTAATGGAGGCAGACCGCTGACAGGAACGCACTGATAGCGGCGGCGTACGCTGGCTATATGATTAGCTTTTGTTCAATTTCATGCACCCGCTAACTGTATGATGTGAAAGCTGAGTAGTACAATCCACAAGTGGAGCTAAAAGGCTCACTCACCATTCTGTGACTTTGTTTTGGCATTGTCAGGCTCCTGGGAGTGTGACAAGAAGAGATTGGGTTGGACCAAACCACTTCATTTGGAGGAAAAGTTCAAAAGGAGTGCCAGTTAGCTTATTATGAACGCCACTATTCAGCACTCATATGTTACATTTGTGTCAAGTTTGTGTTGTGTAGTTTGCCTGTGTTCAAAGTCTGTGACAAATGTTGCAAACTATGTGCGGATTGGTTGAGAGAATGGTAATGGAAGCCAAACGAGGCCAGCAGAGCAGCAAAATAAAGGATTAAAATATCCAAGAAAGCGTTTTACTTCATCTAAAGCAGAACAATACGCTTTCTACTGCAGTAGCAGCGGGAGATGGCCAGCTTTGCCTGGCAATCCGCTGGACGTTCCTGTGCCATGGTCATCCTTGCCTGGATGGACCAATGGCGCCGTTTCATAAAACAAAAGCACCAAGCACCATGGATTAGTTGATCTTGAATTCTCTTGCGGCTGATTGATTCCCATGATCCTCTGTGTAACTGATAGCTTGCAGTTTAAACTGTGTTTCTTAAACCCGTCTCTTCATAGCTGCCATTTTCGGGATGTTGTTTTGCACAATGCACTTAACGGCACTATTTACACTTACTGGTGGCGTGCCTTTAGCGTCCTATTTCACGCCCACCCTTCCCACATTAATGTCCGCACGCTGTCCTCAGTTACGTCCGACTTTCACCTATATAAGCAACGTCTCGGCGCAATATCAGTCAGTCAAGCGGATCCGTCATCCAAGTCGCACAGCAGCATTCACAGATTTTGGAAATCGTTGCATACACAAGGCATCATTAGGGACCCCGTCCATTTTGGAGAAAATATAAGACTTTCATGTGCGTCTTGTGGTCGTGAAAATAGGGTATTTCCATTCCAGTGGCTACATCCCAAAATATTGCTATTACTTTGCCCTATGACTTTCCCTGTTGTTCAAGTGAGGAGACAGAGCAGAGTAATTTACATTTGGGAAAGTAATGTGTTTGCTGTTTTCCAAGAGACAATGCAGGGTAAACCCTTGAGGGTGTCATTCTCACCTGAAGAGGGTGGCTTGAAATTAGAAACATTCTCCCATGTCAGGTTTTGATCAAAAATGTCATCTCACTATGTTCAGAACAGTCAGACTTTAGATTTTCAATTGGGGGAAAAAAAATCCCTCAAATGCTAAGTGAATTTTCATTTGACTAAAATTTTTAATTGCAATTTAAAATGTAGACATGTTGAGTTTGTTCTCAGCTGTGTTGTGTACCATCCTGAAATTTAGGTCAGAGGTCCGGTTGGACATGAGAAGTGTTGACTTTTGCTCAATAAGAATGTTGTCAATCGTGTAGAATTTGATTAGTCTACAAGGTTATGTTGTCTATGCCTTGGGGGGCTGGCGGTGTCATGGAGCTCACTACTTGACAGCAAACAGGAAAGTCAGTCAAGCCCACTTGTGCTGCCACGGCTTGCTGAACAAAATTACTGTAAATGCAATGGACAATACATCTTTTGCAGGAGTTCTATATTTAGGATTAGAAATGCTAGTTTGAGTCGGAATTGCTTGCCAACTTGCTATGTGAGGCGATTACAATTCAGAGATCGACTGTGCGATTCGATTATCGGTGTGTCAAAGTCCCTTGCATGCATTTTTCCGCTACATTTATTGGTGATGCTTTACTGACATCATTCCAGCTCTATTATGTAGCCAACTCCAAGCAACCAGTTCATCATAATAACAAGCCTCGCTCACAATCGGCCTAGCAACTAATGAGACGGGGTGAGCAGTGGCTCACTTGCATGAGACAAACGCCCCCTCAAAACAGTCTTGAGGTATGGTCAAAACAAAGTGTAAGGTGTACTGTTAATCTTGATCCTCAGGCTATTTTGAGAAAAGCCTGTCACAGAAATAGTATTTAGACTGAGCAACTGTGATGTAATTTTCAGTTGACAGAAAATGGAAATGTGAAAATGTCAGTGATTTAATCCATTTCGGTTCGACTTTCATGACGTTAGTTGACTCCGCAAAATCGTTGGCTGTTCAAGCCTTACTCCCTGGCCAAAACCAGTATTTTGCATATGTTAGTGAGTAAAAGTGAAGCAGCGACAGTATAACTTTGTAGCCCCTCTCTATCCCCTTACAAGGGTTAGAAGACTCCGCTACCTTGCGGCTGGAGGGACTCTTTCCCTGAGTAGTCTGCACCAACCCAAATACTTTTAACCACATATTTGTTCTCTCAACTTGACCCCCCGCCTATAGTGAAAGGCAGTCGCTGAGCCTGATTAGTATCCGGCGTTCAACTTGAGTGGTCTCAAGAGCTGCTTCCATGTGGCATGCCTTTCGAGTGCGCCTTCAAAGCTGAGCCCACTTGAGGGACCATTTACAGCCGGTCTGTGCTTTTGTAAGCTGATATGTCATGTCGCATTCCATCAATGATGTGTGCTGATGTCGAGGAATGGCAGTGAAGGACACAGCCCGGAGTTTGATGTGCATTTGGAGATAAGTGTCACTTTTCGGGATGCACATTCGAAGTTCCATGATCAACTGTGTCAAATTAACAATGTATTATTTTTTAATATTCTTTTAAAAGGTTGGGAGAGTTTCTGCACACAATTCAAATTTGGTCCCAGCTAGTGTGTGTGTGTGTGTGTGTGTGTGTGTGTGTGTGTGTGTGTGTGTGTGTGTGTGTGTGTGTGTGTGTGTGTGTGTGTGTGTGTGTGTGTGTGTGTGTGTGTGTGTGTGTGTGTGTGTGTGTGTGTGTGTGTGTGTGTGTGTGTGTGTGTGTGTGTGTGTGTGTGTGTGTGTGTGCACGTTCTTTATTATTTTGAAGCTTTTTAAACATTATTTAATGGGGAATTTGACAGTATACTTACTCACTCATGTATTCAGATATGGGAAAGGAGAGCAACAGTTCCCAATGCCCTTTTCAGCTGTTTATTGAATATTTGCAGAGCAGTAAAAGCATAAGCACAATGAGCACACTCCGCCGAAAGATTCTCTCTGCCACGGCTCCTGCCCAAGTACTCGTTCTCAAAGGGCCTGCTTCTTTAAGGCACATATCTGACACAAAAGGTGACCGTGCATTTGGATTCTTAGCCCCAACTCCGTCGAGCCATCTTGATCAATCTGTTGGAGCTGCCAAACCTTTCTCCTGCTTGACAGCATCGAAACAGCACCTGAAAACTCACTGATGTAGTCAAACCATTCCACAGACCTCTCTTTTGTTCCCATATGCTGTGCTATTCTTTTTCTAGTGAATTTCTCTTGGTCTCATATTGGTGCCCTTGTTTACATATTTGTCTATTTTACCCCTGTCTCAATTTTACATATGGATGTATTTCTGAAGTGCTTTCTAACTGCCTGTTTTAAATGTGCCATATAAATAAAACCTAACATACTTCATTACAGAAACAATGTGTACAATCTTTTCTATACACTTGCATTTTTTAATGTGTGGGTGTGTTCAAATATCTTCAAAAAGTGTGTTGTCGTGAGTTTAGGTGTTTTTCGATAAGTTGGAGTTTTCATACCTCTATGTACAGCAGATGTTAATCCATTACAATTGGGTCTGTAACGTATATTATCAATATGTAATTGTTTGACCTGGAACAACTCTCATGCATAGACACACCCATTATTGTAGAAAATAATACAATACTCTCAGTACTCGCGGAGTCGTACAGTCATAGATTACCCACCCACCTTATATCTCACCCTCCTAATTGTTATCATGGATGATTTAGAACATGCATATGCATATTTTTTTGCCTCTTGTCGTCTTGGAATCTAGTGTACCTGTGACTCTCGCCGCTTGTTAGCCATGGCCTCGCACACTGTGGCTTTGTCCGAGCCACAGTGTGGAAGGCTTTGTGCAGACAGCATTCCTGACGCGACTGTTCATCTGCTGCGCATTGTCTTGTCAGGAGCTAGGGCTGGAGGCGGAGAAAGTGGGTGAGAGCAGGACAAGCAAGCCTCCCGCCTCCCCAGGTCCACTTAACGATTCCAGACTCGACTCGCAGCCGTCAGCTCATTAGTTTGCCTTCAATATGTCTGTCTTCGTAATCGAAAACATGTGGAAGAATCTTATTATGCCACGCCGATGTGGAGATGCCATGTTGCAACTAGAACGACCAGGAGTCATGGTTTGGCCTCCCCCGGTAGACAACAGATGATAGAAATCGAACACGTCGTACTTATTCACGAGCCCCAGCATTTACCATCCATTTTTGACATAGTTAAATTAGAACCTGCCCTTATGCGCACCACTCGGCCGGGATTAATTAAGTAGGCTAATTACCATAGCAGGCATGTGGCAGAGATTGAGGGTTTGACTGTGAAATATCCTTCGCCATCCTACTCTGAATATTAACACGGAAACGCTGAGGGACAGCCAAAGTCTCAGTGGTGCTCAGGAAAGTGGAACTAAGTCCGAGAGTCTTAAATGCTCTCTCGTCACCGGAGACACTTAATATGGGCCAGGCGGGAAACGAGCCTGCCAAAGAATCTCTCAACATATTCATCAGTTGTTCTAATAAAACAATCATTGTCATTTTTTTATGCTAGTCATTAGCAATTATTCTTTTGGCTTTTTGTTTTTAATCTAAATATTTATCTTCATTTAAATGAACAAAATTACCCCCCACCCAGAAAACCTCCGCTAAACTTTTGTGTTGACCCCACGCTATTTATATTGATTTGCTTTGCTCCTTTTGCCTAACGAATGCATGTTATATCAGCCAGTGTGACTTTAAGTTAGTGAAATGATAATTAAATGCAGGAAATATAAAATAAGCTAAATTCCTTTCTTGTGGCTAACCTTATGGGGCAACCACTTTTCAGATTGGGTGACCAGTTCTACAAGGACGCCATTGAGCAGTGCCGCAGCTACAATGCCCGTCTGTGCGCCGAACGCAGCGTGCGCCTGCCATTCCTGGACTCACAAACTGGTGTGGCCCAGAACAACTGCTACATATGGATGGAACGTCATCACCGCAGCCCAGGTGGACAAGCACACAGACTACAATTTAACAATTACTGAAACTACAATTCTTTATGAGGTCATCATTATTCATAACATGCATAGTCATTAGAGCTGGGTGATACGACGATATATATTGCAAAAACAATGCATAGCAATGCATC